>JXPG01022495.1:0-11494 GCA_001015175.1 Megaselia abdita
TTGCAATTGCAGTCTCTAAATTAAAATTAAAATTTTAAAGCTTGTCTAATTTAAAAAGTTTTACTATTAGGGCTATTTTTTTATTTGATAATTTTTACTTTTTCTTATAAGAACCCTGTTTAATGCACACGGTAAAAAACAAAATTATGCAAACTACATACAAATAATTAATATACGAAGCTATTCTGCAGCAAACTATTTTTCCATTTATTATAATTAAGTATAACATTATTTTGTTACTTCCGTAAGAAAAAAAAATAATATAAAATTCTCGATAAAAATTCATGAGATACGATTTTTGTGCTATTATTTCTGACAAAATTTTCAAAATAATTTGGAAGTAATATTCGTTACAGAATCCAAATAATTTTAAAACAAAGTAAAAATAATAAAAAACATTTTAAACCAAATCAAATTCAATTGTGAAAGCTTGTCTAATTTTTAAAGTTTCACTACGAGTTTTTTAGGGCTCATTTTGGGTATTTTGATCCATAAGCTTAAAAATAGCTAATTATTACATTGAAACTTCTGTATGAACTGTAATCTGAATCGAGAAATTTCTGTAAAGTAAAAAAGTAATGCCAAGTAGAGCACATTACAGAAAAATATTTCGTTACATAGGACTTATTTTTAACTTGATGAGCTTCGTTGAATCCTATACATATAGCTTTATAATTTTTTTGTTTTCATCTTTTATAGGAAAGTGTTTATTTGATTGGTTTTTTAACCTTTTCAATTATTCATACATTTCCTACATTTTGCTCCTCAAAAATTCCTACATTCCTACGTAGGAATTGAAAAATATCGCTGAGCACCCTGGCTTAATATTTAATATACTTCAATATATTAATATTAGTTTTATTTAAAACATTGAAAAATATATAATTTGTTATTCCAGGAATCCCATTTATGGAAGAACCAACTCAGAGACAAGACTGGATTGCTCATTTAGAATTTTCCCACAATAAGGAAGCATGTGAATTGACTTGGGATAATGTTGATGTTATGCTTCCAAGAACTGAAAAACTCAGGAATATGGTACGTGATGGAATTCCACATTCGCTTAGGCCTCAAATGTGGATGAGATTGTCTGGTTCGCTGGATAAAAAGATTAAATCAGAAGTTTCTTATGAGGAAATTATAAAAGCGTCTGCCAACGACGCACTAATGACTTCTAAGCAAATTGAAAAGGACCTATTGAGAATCATGCCGACGAATGCTTGTTTTAGCAATGCAAAGGGCACTGGAATCCCCCGCCTTAGGAGAATTCTTAGAGGACTTGCGTGGTTGTTCCCAGATATTGGTTACTGTCAAGGAACCGGAGTGATAGTTGCTTGTCTGTTACTTTTCATGGAAGAAGAAAATGCTTTCTGGATGATGGCAACTATAGTTGAGGACCTTTTACCAGCTAGTTACTACGCTTCAAATCTTATTGGTGTTCAAGCTGACCAAAAAGTGTTACAAACACTAATTTCCAACTATCTTACCTCGGTTAACGATTCCTTAAAACAGCATGACATTGAGCTTTCCCTCATCACTTTACATTGGTATTTGACACTGTTTGCAAATGTAATTCATATGAAAATATTGGTGAGAGTTTGGGACTGGTTTTTTTATGACGGATCCATTGTTCTGTTTCAACTGACATTGGGAATGTTGAAAATGAAAGAGGAAGCCCTAAAAGATTTAGAAAACTCAGCTCAAATTTTCAACTGCTTATCAGACATTCCAGGAGAAGTTGATGATGTGGAGACTTTGTTCGAGCTGGCCATGGAAGTTGGAGGGTCTTTGAGTCAAACAGTCATTGACACTCATAGAAGGAGGCACTTGGCATATCTTATGACTGATCATGGAGTTTTGATTGGAAATCCAGAAAAGGCTCCCAATCTACCAAAACAACAGCTCATTAGGAGACAGGTCAAAAAGTCTAAATCATTTTTTGAAAGCCTTTTGTATGGTGGGGAAAAGGCTGTAGAAGTCGATGACGCTAAAATTAAGAATGTACGCCAGACGGAGATCCTAGTGGATCTTAGAGAGGCTATCATGAAAGTTTCAAGACATTTTATCACCATTGAACCTAAGCTGCAGGTGAGTTTTAGAACAAAATTAAAAACTACATTTATTTTACTTTTAATAGCGTTTTAGCAAATACATTTTATTTAATTCTTACTAAAAAGTGTTTTTGCGATTATAAATTTCTATTAATTAACTGAAAACATCAAATAATATTTATTCACAATGGCCAAAAATTACAAAACACAACGCTTGTTATTTTAATGGTTAACCTTATTTTTAGAGGTGTAAAAAGTTTGTAATTTGAAATTTAGTTGGTTTTTTCTCTTTAATTAATGTTTCAATTGATGAAAATTAGAAGTAATAATATGGTAGTGCACGTTATTAAAAATTATATTGGAAAATTAGAGACCAGTTTTTATAAGTTCTTTTAAATCAATGTATTTGTTTGTTTGTTTTAATTTAGAGTGTGGTTTTTATACCCTGAAATTGTAGGCCGTTTATAATACAAAAAAAAAGATGAAACGGAACATTATAGTAACACAGTCTCAAAAAATATAAATTGTATTTATTTTTGGATCAAACACATTTTTTAGCCGAAACATGAAAGTGACCTTAAAGCCCTACGTTTTTATTGTTCGATAGTTCCATGACGGTTCAAATTTCAATAATTTTAAAGGCTTCATTTCAAGAATTTAGAACATAGGACAAAATCAAGTGAAAGATGTAGGAAGTCGTACTTTTTATTAAGAATGGGAAATGTAGGACTTTCTTAAGAGTTTATGTTTAGCTTCATCGAACTCATTAGATACATAACTTCTGCAGTTGTGCATCAAAGATAGACTAATGTACAAATTTGTGCTTGCATTTCTCTCTCTCTCGATGATAAATGCTTATCCTTAATATTTATATTTTAATAGTAACTTACCGCTCTTTTATAGAATACTTATCATGAAACTTTAATTTCTACAGCACCTTTTAAGCATGTTTTACAAATTTTAATGTTACAAGTCCAAAATTAGGAATCATATTTTAAGAACCTTTATTATTTGGTTACTTAACTAATTTGAAAATGATCACTCATCTTCTTTCAAAATTTACATTTCAAAGCAATAATGAGTGTTTTCTTCAACTTGAAGATATTTGATCACAATTTAGATGAGAATAAAATACAATTGGAAACTCGAAACTTATTATCAGTAAACTTCTTTAAAACCCTAACTATTTGTATTAGTTTTTTGTTATCTTTTTAGTTTAGCAATAGTTATAATAATAATAAAAAATTGCAATCATTTGAGAAATCTTAAATTTATTGAATTTTAAAATATATGTTTGCTTTGAAAATCTCAATGGCTTGTAACTTAACGTTAAACTTAATTTCTTAACAATTCAGTATTTTATAAAATGTTTAAAACTTTGCAGGGTCTCATCAAATTGACAGCTGATTATTGCATGGAAAGTCACGCCAAAGATCATGAAAACTACATAAATGTATCTAAGAACCGACAGAGGCGGGCCAAAGCTCTGCTTGATTTCGAACGTCATGACGACGATGAACTTGGTTTCCGCAAGAATGACGTTATAACAATCATAAGTCAAAAAGATGAACATTGTTGGGTAGGAGAACTGAATGGTCTAAGAGGCTGGTTTCCTGCCAAGTTTGTACAACTTTTAGATGAACGGAGCAAGCAGTATACAAGTGCTGGAGATGATGCAGTTTCTGAAACAGTAACAGATCTAGTGCGCGGCACCTTAGCACCCACACTTAAACAAGTCCTAGAACATGGTATGAAAAGACCATCCTTTTTAGGTAGTCCAATCCATCCATGGCTGTTTATTGAAGAAGCGGCGACCAGAGAAGTGGAAAAGGATTTTGATTCAGTGTATAGTCGTTTAGTGCTATGTAAAACATTTAGGTTAGACGAATCATCAAAAATTCTAACACCAGAAGAACTACTTTATCGATGCGTTCAAGCGGTCAATCAATCTCACGATGCCCTCCATGTCCAAATGGACGTCAAACTACGTAGTCTCATTTGCATGGGTTTAAATGAGCAGGTCCTTCACATGTGGCTTGAAGTTTTGTGTTCTTGTGACGAAGTGGTTAAGAAATGGTATACCAGTCAAAGTTTTATGAATTCGCCTGCATGGGTACAAATCAAGTGTGAGCTGAGGATCTTATCACAATTCGCCTTTAACCTGAATCCGGATTGGGAGCTACCTGTTAAGAAGGAGAAAGATAACAACCAGTTGAGAGATGGGGTCAGGGATATGTTAGTTAAACATCATTTGTTTTCTTGGGATCTGTAGTTAGCTCATTTTAAAAAAGAATCTATATGTTCAATTCCTAAGGGCTATTTTAATTGATCAGCTATTTTATTTATTTTTATCAAATTATTTAAATAAATTGACCGCACTATAATGTTTTTATGTGTTTATATTTACAGATATACTCATCAAACTCCCATTATAAGAAAAAAAAAACAAACATTTTAAACATCTGAATTCAATTTTATTGATATTCATGAACTTATTCTTTTATCACTAAATTATAAATAATTGCTGTTTTTTAATTATTTACAAATTTATTTACAAAGCCTTTTAAACTCTACTTAAAAAGTAATATGGAATATCAATTACTTCCATTGCGTTGTCTTTAGATGATGATATAATCTGTGAAAAGAATAAGAAATATAGTTAATTAGCATTGTGACATAAAACATCAGTAACAAATAACGGTGATAAAAAAGAGATACGTTCCTTAGCTCTTTCAAAATAAATACATTTTTCTGGGTCAAAACATAAGTTTCGTGGAATTGTATTTTTAAATCAGATTTTTCTTCTAGAAAATGTTTTATTATAGTAAATTAAGACATTTCTATAATAAAAATAAATATTTTAAAATTATTATATTTTTGAAAACTTTCAAATCTGTCAAATTTTCTTTGTTAAAAAATATGTTTCGTGAAATTACTTTTTAATTGGATTTTCCTTCCACAAAATGTTTTATTTGATTAAATTAAGACATTTCCATAACAATAAACAATATTTTAATATTTTTGAAAGAAATGAAAGGGGTACGTACCACTTTCAAATTTTCTGGGTCAAAAAATATGTTTCGTGAAATTGCTTTTTTAATAAGATCTTTCTTCTAGAAAATGTTTTTTTTTGAGTAAATTAAGACCTTTCCATATTAAAACTGATATTTTCAAATTTTTCGTAAAAATTGTAAAGGTAATTTTTTTGGGTAAAAAAGTAACTTTCGTGCAAATGCTTTTTTAATCAGATTTTTCTTCTAGAGATTATTTATTTTAGTATTTTATTTTTGAAGTTTTCAGAAAATGCAATAACTTGACGATAATAAAATAAAATTTTATTTTTAAAATATTAAGATCCAAGTTTAAGAATTTATCTTTTATTAAATAAACTTTAAACAAAAAATGTTGTTCACAAAAATTCTACTTTGTGAAATGGTCAAAGTTTTATATAAGACCAAGGTCGGTAATTTTTGTCTTTTGACTCGATGTATTTGATATTAAAAAGCACCATACCTTATTGCCAGCGATTGCAAGACCTAAGACCATTTTGCCAGCACCTGGGATTCTGCCTATTTGATCTCCGTTCTCCTTATCAACTACATAAATAAAACCATCATAACATCCAAGCATCAAAAACTTATTTTTAAATAATTTAATAGTGGAAATGCCATTTCCGCAATTCAAAACTGATATTTGTTCGCCACTCTGAAAAGAAAAAGACAAATTTACGAAAATTCATTTCCTTTAATAAAAAAAACATTGAAGAACTAACTTACCGAAAAGTAGAATTTGTAGATAGAATTCTTTTGCGTGCCACAATACAAGTAACCACCCAAAAGTAGTAAGCTATTAACGTATAAATCACTTGGTATTTCAATCGATCTCAATAACAAACCAGATGTTGCGTCCCGGAAATTTATACCATTTCCTTTTGAGGAAACAATAAGAATCCGGCGAGGACCCTCAGTTGTACACTTTAATGCTATCACTGAACTGTCTATGGTGCAGAGGAGTGTTTGAGATAATTTGTTTTTCTGGAAAGATAGAAATATAGTTTTTTTTTAGGTTTATAATAAATTTGAAATAGAAAGATATTAAAGGGTTGGCCACAATAACTGCACCGATTTAAATTTAGCTAAAGTAAGTATTTTTTTATTCCTAGAAATGGTGAGAGAAGTCTAGAATTGGAAGCAAAATATATTTCGACAATGAGAATAGTTTCCTAACCATAAACAAAATAAAATTTCATAAAGTAAAATTCAATTTATTAAAAAAAAAAAAATATATAATAAGATAAAAATATATAATTTGTAAAGTTGAAAGTCATTAAAAAAATTGAAAGTGGTTGCAAGAGTACACAAGTCGTGGTAAATAATAAAATCAAAAATTTATTAAAATAAAAAGAATTCTGAACAAAATTTGTTTGTTTCACACAATATTTCGTATAATACATACGATTTTTTGTTAATATTTGTGATTTATTTTTTTGGGATAAATAATAACATTTGTGTACAACTGAATAATTCAATTCTTTTCAATGTGTAAAGCAAAACTAAAGCCTCTTTCAATCCCTAATTTTTCTTCAAAATCATACCTACAAATTTAGTGTTTAAATTAAAAATATGTTCTTAAATAAAATTGCACTTAAAATTAGAAAATTCTAAAACAATCTACATTGTATACTAAGATTGTGTGTACTTTTNCTTTTCAATGTGTAAAGCAAAACTAAAGCCTCTTTCAATCCCTAATTTTTCTTCAAAATCATACCTACAAATTTAGTGTTTAAATTAAAAATATGTTCTTAAATAAAATTGCACTTAAAATTAGAAAATTCTAAAACAATCTACATTGTATACTAAGATTGTATACAATGTAGTGTACTATTTACTTTTGAATGTGTAATGTACAACTGTGGTAACAAAAAAAGGAGTATAATATTATGTTAAGAGCAATTTCAGTCTTTCAATGAATTCGAAAATATTGTTACACCCATTAAGTAGCCTTTTAATATTGATCTACTAAAGATAATTTGATTCTCTGTAGTAGATCTCTCTGATTTTTTCTACAGTAAAATTTAGAAGGCATATTTTTGTGTTTACGTTTTCAGAAATACTTTTCGTGATACACCAAATTAATATATTTATTATTAATATAATTTTTACTTTTAAATATATTTTTTCTTCTCTTTAATAGATTACAATTTCAAAGGTTTCTGTTTATCTAAATAATCATAATTTCAAGACTTGTTATAATGTTCCTTATCTGGGATTTTTTTAAAAATGTTGTCTCCAAAATTCTAAATTTTTATAGAATTTTAATTTAAACACTATTTATTTTATAAATATTAATTTTAAAACTTTATCTTCATTACTATTCTTTTATTGTATAAATGTATATTTGATCCATAGTATGTATATATTTTTCGCATTGATTCCAAAAAATACAATACCACTTTTACTGAATAAAAACATTTGGAAAGTTCTAAAAAATATAGTTTGTGACTTGCATATTTTTTGTTGTTTTCAAAATTTATTTTGTTTTTTATTTTATATTTTTCATTATCTTTTTAAATTAAAAAGTTTCTTCATTGCTATTTTTAGTTAAACTTATTAAACTTCAAAAAGTTAGTTAGTTAAACTTCAAAAAACAATGAGTTTTTTTATTTTTAAATATTTTGTCCATTTTTAGACTCCGATTTTATATATTTAAAAATGATGATTTCAAGAAGAATGATAAGTAATTCTTAGTTCTGAAAAGTTATATTTCACATTAATTGTTGTTTATTTATGAAAAAATATATTTTATGGTAGAAATTATAATTCTATTTTAATTGTCATTTGATCTTCTTTTGATCCGATATAATCACGAAAAGATATTCACCTTAAATTGTTTTCAACCTTTTCTGAGGTTTAAATTGTTTGGGAAAGATTCCAGGGAATTCTTAAAATAGTTCCAATAACAACGTTAATAATTTCTTTTTAAAACTAACAGATAACAAATGTTATTCGTTAATTTGTTTTTATTTAGCCATATTATTTTTCTTAGAGAATATATATAAAACCATCTAAGATTATTTTTTTAACGATTTTTGTAGAGTTCTAAATTTATATTATCTCGGAATTCAACTTAAAACGTCTTAAAAAACAAAGGATTTTTAATGTTTCTAAAAGAAAAGAATATTTAAATTAAATTTCATCATAAAATAAATGTTTGAAATTTTACAGAAAAAGTGTTAAAATAACTTACAAAATTTTAAATACAAAGTTTAAAGTAAAATATATTATAAAACATTTTGATTCAGAATTTCGAGAATGTTTTAGATTTCGTTAATATTTAAAATAACAAACTTTAATGCAGCTTCTGTTGAGATGATATTATGTTATATATATTTTCTAAACATTTGTTTTTTATTTATAATATTTTTAGCTCATTAAAATAAATTTGGGAGTTCCATTAATCAAATTCTACATAATTCTCATTCTGGCTTTCTACAGAGACAGCATAAAAAAAAAAAAAATTAACAATCTTGAATTTTTGTATTTTAAAATTCATAATTTTCATGAAATTCGTTTTAGTTAGCTTAGGTTTTAAAGACCTTAAATTTCACTATCGTCGCTGAGAACCGAAGAACGGGGGGCAACCCACTCCTCAAAATTGTGTGGCAGATTTCCAAAATACCGAAAATCCTTCCAAGGGATTTCATCTAATTTTCCATGGGATTTTGTAAAAATTATATGATTTTTCTAACATAGTAGGGATTTTATTTGAAATATTCTTTGTATCTGTATTGATTTCCAAGTATTTTCAATTTCGAAGATATCGTATTTTCTTGAAACTATAATTAAGTTAATGTACTTGATTTTATTGCTTTATTATATTTATTAAAATTTTAAGATTAAAAATCTATTTTGATATATTTAACAAAAGTTTTAAAGAACAAAATTAAGAAAGTTGCAAAATCTATACAGTTGAAAATAAATTTTAATTTGGAATTTATTTATTTTATATTGGAAATAGTTTCCAAAATTACTTTCGACGATCTAGGAAGGAAGTCAGATTTAATTTCCTGACACCTTATACTTATTTTGGATATTTCGAAAAATAATTCAGCCAGAACCTGATGTTAAGATTACAGCTTTAAATTGATATTTAAATTTGGCTTTTATTAATAAGCCCTTTGATAAAAAAAAAAGCTTTTTCAAGCCTTTTTTAGCTGTTTTAAGCTTTTGTACGAACCCTGGAGATAAAGAAAATCGAAGTCTCGGACATAAGATTGAAAACGATTATTGACAAAACCAGCTTTTCTGGGCGTTATTTACTTTGTAAGACCCGAATTCAAAACTTTTACACCACTTGTTGCATTATAAAGTTTTTAAGTTCAAACACAGATCTTTTGTTTGGAACACTCATTCGTTGTTCAAAAAAATATCTAAGCATTAACTTTTCAAAACTCATGTTTTTTCATAGCTCAGTAATTCATTTACTGAGTTTAAATAATAGGTTTTAAATTATATAAATTTTCATCAATAACTAGTTGTATTACTTTGTTTGACAAAAAACGGTTAACATTTTATCAATTAAGAATGTTGGTTTTAACGTTTCGGAATATATAATTCCATGATCATGCATTGGACATAGAATAACAAGCAATAAACATATTCTTAACTACATTACCAACTAAGAAAACAACATATTATCAATTGTTTAAAAATATTTTTCGTTTGTATTTCTTACAAAAATATTGTTGAATGTTATCCACCATGAATTATTCCGAATTATTGTGAAGACTACATATTTTAATGTGTAAGTTACTCATTGAAATATGTGGAATGCTGACTACAATTTAAATATGTAAATGTTGATCATTATCAGAATATGTACTGCACAAATAAAATATCTGACACACACAATACAATGTAGTTTCCTGATCATTTAAATGAACGAAATATATGTGAATTAATTTTGCATTTCAAATATGTCCTACTGCAGTATATTAAAGTATGTATTGTATTGTACACATTTCATTTTTTCAGTGCAACGGATTAACAAAGGATTTTATAATTTTAGTTTTTAAATTCCAGATTTTGATGAACACTTGTATTACTATTTGTATTCATACTGGAAAGGTTTTTGTATAAATATTCGGGAACCTAGCATTAAAGTTATCATTACCATTTTTTGATATTTTAATAATTTTTTTTATATTTAGCTATATTATAATAAGGTAGTTGGTTGGTGTAGGTGCACTCTCACTCTCCAGTCTGACGACAATAACAACACTGATGTATAAGAGCAGCTGGTAAACACATAGAAAGCAAACATTCCTTAATATCACTGCTACAAATTGAGTCAACTTTGGCTCGTTGTGTGATTTAGTTTAGTTAATTCTAAAATGAACTATTACAAAATTCGATGTAAAAACAAAATATCTTAATGAATTGTTTGTATTTCTTAACACCAAATAATAAGATGATCAAACTAAGATAATTGTCATTAAAATATAATGTCGCAAGCGAAATACGAATGTTTGAAAAATTGGATCAAATATAAAAATATCGTCTTAGAATTTAAGACTCACTGAAAATGAGTTGGAAATGGAAATCAGGAAAATCACCAAATATTCTTTTAAGAAAATAGCGACTTAAAGATAGACCCAAATTATGGAAAGCTCAATGTTATAGTATTTATAATTGGAATACAAAACAAGAAATTATACATTATTTTAATGTTAAGAACAAAGTTTACTGATTTGACAAATTTCAAAATGTTGTTACCACTATTTCTAAGATAAAGTGCAGTCCTTTAACTAATGATTAATTAATGATTTTTATTTGCTAATATAATCTTTGAGAATAATTAAAAGTTTAGTTAAAAAGTTGAGTCCTTTTTTATGTGCTTAGTCGAAAGAAATGCTGAAATTAATATTTCGATGTATCAAGGGAGATATTTCTGAAAACATATAGCTAAAGTACTGCAAATATAATTTAAGCCAAGAACATACAAAAAGTTCGTCAGTTGTAATTTCATGTTAAATATTTCTTTTCAAAATCAGTTCCGTATCTTTCGATTTGAATCTCATGCATAAGATGAAGTTTAAGCTTTTTGAAATAATGTATTAGATTTAGAATATATTAATAACCGGCATTTTGCTTCGTAATAACAGTTTCATCAAAGGGTTTTAAAAATTTGGATTTATCTAATTTGTGGGACTCTAGCTCAGTTTAGGGCATAGCTAGTATCTCAACAACAAAAAAAAAGGGGAGATGACGATCCATTTTGATCTACTGAACACAATGTTCTTTTCCTATCAGGTAGAAAATCAAAAGCTCTCTCCATTATTTATACAAATACATATATCACCAACATCAACATTGGCACTGACAAGTTTGAGTCAGTAAAGGATTTCACGTATCTTGGGTTTTCAGTTAACACCCAAAACGGCA
>JXPG01022516.1:0-10231 GCA_001015175.1 Megaselia abdita
TCGTCTATAAAAAATCTAACAAAAGAAGAAAGATGTATTTCTATTTTTACTCATATTGAATTATAGAGTCTTAAGAATAATTTTTCTGTTTTCAGAATTCAGGTATCTTATACAAAACTNAGAAAATCGACTTTTTGCGTATTGGTATATTGAAAACAAGTGAAGGCGAAATCAGTCCTCCGAATATTTCAACATTCATATAAAACCAATTTTAAAATATCTTATTTATCTCTTTTTAACATAAAATTTAAAATCATCTAAATGTTTACTTAAAAGGTAACTTCTTGTTTTCTAAAAGCTCTCTCTAGATCATTGGTTGTCTGATAGAACCATTTAATGTTTCCTGAAGAAGTCTTTTCATTTAATTTAGAAGTCTGAAAATGTTCTTGAACCCTTCTTGAAGAAGTTTTAAGAAGAACACTTTCAGACTACTTCTGCGCGAATAAAGTAATTCAAACTTATTTAAGACTTCTTAAAGTAACGTTTCGAAGAAATAAGACTTCTTTTAGACTTCTGTTTTCTTCGAGAAGACTTCTTTAAGAAGTCTTAAAGAAACAATTTTTTTTACTGAGGCTTACACAGGGAAAATAAAGTAGTAAAATTTACTTCAAAAGTTGTAGTAGATTTTATCGCTTAGTAAATGTTACTCTATTTAATAAAAATACCTGTTAATTACTTCTAAAACTTACTATTGCTATTATTTTGTTGTAAGATTTTCTATAAATAGATAAATTTACTATCAAAAATGTTACCAAAAATTACTATAATTTTATTACTAAGAAGATAAAGATTTAATAATTTTCACTTCTATTAATTGTAAAAATTACTACTTATAAGAAATAGCTTAAATTATTACTTAATCTCTAAAATTTAGTAAAAAAATCTGCTTATAGTAAAAATTGATAAAGCTTAAATAACTATTTTGTAGTAAATATTACCAAGCGAAATTTTAGTTTTCCATTTGGTCATGAGTTCAAAGGATTTTTCCATTTTACTACAAATAGTTGACTTGGACTTTTTAGTAAGTAGTAAAATTTATTAAAATTTTAAATATATAGGTTGGTTTTTGTATAAAAAAACTATATTTATTTAATAGATTTTTAGTAAAATGTACTACTAATTTTTTTTTTGTATGGACTTTTTTAACCTCGTGAGGATCTCTTAATATATACAATTAATTTTGACAAATTTCTGACCCTTCGATTCCAATAATACCATCAAGAAAAAAATCAGCCCCATTACTCCAATGAAGTGAAAGGAAAAAAGTCCTCACTCAAAGACCATTTAATGGAGAGAGAACAGAAAAGGACAATAAATTATGCAATTGATTTTTTAATTAAAAATCCTTTTAGTGTTTTAAAATAAAGTAGTAGAGTAAATTAATAGTATGTAAATTAGAAAAAGGGAGGGTGTGTCACTTGTTCTTCTGTTCCTTTCCTTCTGTGTTAACCCCTTCCTTCCTTTTCTGCTTTCATTTCCCTTGCTTTGTGTTGTAGCTGTTTGTTTTTTCCTGCTTCTTTCACTTTCATATACTTCAACTTTCCATATCCTTCACATATATTTTTTGTTTACTGTTCCAAAGCAATTTTAATGAAAAAGGGAGGACTTGTTTCTTAGTTTCCGAGCAAAAAAGGATGTCAATACAAAAATTAACGACCAGCTCCTTCATTGAACGATCATCGAGGTTACTGAATAATCCTTTGATTACTTTTGCTTAGTTGTTTTATTTTTCGAAGGATATTTTGCTCGATCCTGACTTCCTTTAACAACGAGGACCGAGGAGTATGGGATGTTAGAAGGTGTGATGAAGGGATGACCATTCTATAAAGGACGAAATTTCATTCCATTCCAACGAAACAAAAGTTTTTATATTTTATGGAGTCTGGTTTGTGATTCCGTTTATATTCATTTTATTTTTGCTTCATTTTTTGTATTGCAACTGCGAAATTTTTATTGTCTTGTCTTCTTTGAAAGTTTGTCTCTCCTTTAAAAATAAATGTTTCGCTTTAAAAGTATTTTATTGGAAGTTTTATGTGTAATTGTTGGGATGCTTGTCGTGTTGATGTCATGTTTTTTTAAAGGTGTCGTCTGGAAGAAGATGGAGGTAATGGTTCACTTCAACTTTGTGTCTCTAGAGAAAAGTTTCTTTTCTGTTTTTTTTGTCTGGCTTTTTTTTTTGTTTTTAAATTTATAAATATTTTTACGTTTTTATGACATTAAGTATTAAGAACAAAATTTAAGAAAAAAATCCTGGTATCCTTATAATTAATATTTTTACAAACTTAAAACAGAATTAAAACAATTTACAAATATTGTGTGAAACAAACAAGTTTTGTTTAGATTTTGTTTTTCTTTTTCTTTCTATAATTGTATGCTTTGAAAACATAGAATACAATCATGAAACCTTCGTATTTTTATAGAATATTTGAATATCCAAAACGAACACAAATCCACAAAAAATAGAAATGAACAAAAAGTAAAAATATTAAAATTAAAAAAAAACAAGCAAACAAAAAAATACATTAAATTATTTTCCGTGTTCACCCTCCAAACACTTCTAATTCCAATAATTAATATCATCGTAACTAAAGTTTTAAAAGAAGTTAAAATGAGATGATTAAGTAATAAATTTCTCTCTTGTAATATAAAGCAAAAATTAATTTTTGAAATAAACTTTTTTTTTAAATTAAAAAAAATTAAAACCATACAAAACGAAATGTCTCAATAAATATAAAATAAAAACACAAATTTTTAAATAATGAAACATAAAGAACATAACATAAAAAAAGTAAAAAAGACTTAAAAATAAAATAACACATTTTTTTAAATTAAAAAAAAAATACTATTTAAAAAACATTAAAAGAAATTAAAATGAGATGATTAAGTAATAAATTTCTCTCTTAAAATATAAAGCAACAAATAATTAACCAAATAAAAAATAATTTTTGAAATAAACTTTTTTTTAAAATAACACAAAATTCAAACCATACAAAACAAAAAGTCTCAATAGATATAAAATTAAAACACAAATTTTGAATTTTTTTAATGAAACATAAAAAACATTAAAAAGTAAAAAAGACTTAAAAATAAACATTTTTTTAAATTAAAAAAAAAATACTATTTAAAAAACATTAAAAAAAAGTTATAAAAGAAATTAAAATGAGATGATTAAGTAATTTCTATCTTTAAAATAAAGCAAAAAATAATTAACCAAATAAAACATAATTTTTCAAATACACTTTTTTTAAAAATAACAAAAAAATTTAAACCATGCAAAATCAACAGTCTCAATAAATATAAAATTAAAACACACATTTTTAAATAATGAAAAAAAATAATTTAAAGTAAAAACGAGAAAAAAAAAATAAAATACTTAGTTTGAAAAAATTACTGAATGTAATTTTTACAAATCATTAAAATTGTGCCGAATATATATTATATATAAATAAAATTAATGCATAAATTAAAATTAACAGAAAGTGAACTTTCTTAAAACTTGAAGACTCGACTTTGCCATTTAATTATTTTTAAAATTAAAAAAAAAGTTTCTTATACATTTAATTTAAAAGTAATTTTAAAATAATTTAAAAATTTACTGATTTAAAAAAAAATGTAATTGAAAGATTTTCATGGAAGAAGTAACAAAAATTTAAAAGTAATTAATATTTTTACATTAAGTTAAAGAAAAATAAATCTTTATTTTTATATTCTAAAATGTTTTTTTTATGTTTTTTTTTTTCACTACTGAAAATTAACTTTCTTATTTTTCAAGGATGCTTGGGGTATTTTTTTAACGATTTCTTAGTCATTCTCTGATTTTTTATTATTTGCTTGTAATATTAGATTTTTTAGTTATTTTCTGATTTTTTTTTTCTTTTTTGTAAATTTTACATTTGTTGCTTTTTATTTTATTCTTTGTCACTTTGTTATCTTTCCGTTTTGTTTTATTTTTATTATTTATTTTTTTATTTAATTTTTTTTTTAATTTTAAGATTTATAACTTGTTCTGTAATTTTTTTTTTAAGGTTTGAGGTATTTTTAGTTTTCTTTGTAACTTTGTTATTTTTTCGTTTGTCGTAGTTTTATTATTATTTATTTTTATATTTAAAGTATTTTTTTTTGTTACTTGTTTTTAAGATTAAATTCTATAATTCTATTAATAATTCTCTGAGTTATTAATATTTTTGTTTTTTATTTTATTTTAGAATAAAAATGTTGGTTTGTTCTTCAAATTCGTTCTACTGTCTTTTCTTATTTTGTGCATTTATTTCATTTGTTTTATATTAGTTTCTTATAATTATATTTTGTTTGATTTAGTTTTTGAAGTATTTTTTATTTGAAGTTGTTTTATTATGTTCTTCCTTCTAAATTTGTAACATTTCTTCTCAACTTTTTAATGTTAATTTCTAGTATTGCTTTCACTTTTTTGTTGTATAATTCGCAACTAAACAATATATAAATTAAATAGAACTGAACTTTTTTAAATTTCATATTTGCAGAGTAAAAATTTGAATTTTAAATTCATTCATTTCATAACAAAATATTTTGCATTTAAAACATATTTACAATTTAAGTTTTAATATAAAAAAAACTATTTTTTACTGTTTTAAAATTCGTTTATTTTCCCCACAAACGAAAAAAATATTTCGCAAATTAAATATAGAACAAACCAAATTTTCTAGAAAAGACTTATGTTGTGTGATTAATATTAAAAAAAATAATATTAGAAGCTAAAATTAAAATTAAAAAAAAAAAAATAAATTTAAAGCGTAAAATTACTGAATTAAATTATCATTGTTAAATTCTCAAAACGTTCTAAGATTATTTTTTTTAAATAACTCTGTTATTCTTCATTTTTTTTTTGGGTAATGATAATATTATTATTATTTTTCTATTTTTTCTAATCTTTAATTCTCTAGATTTTTAAAAATTTCTTTTTTGTAAATTTATTTGATTTACAAATTAATGGAACTATTTTAAAATCTTATTTTTGATGCTTCGACATTGTAATTTAATTATTTATTAATAAATAACAAAATAAACTTTTAAAAAATGTCTTTTTTTTTAACATTTTATTTAAGAGTTTTTTTTATAAACTAAACCTTAATATAATAAGTAAAAAAAATGTTAAAACTTAAAATTATTAAAAGAAATTATTATTTGTAAATTTTAAAGATTTCTCAATGATTTTTAACAACAAATTAAAACTTACTTTTTTTTTGAGCAAATTTTATATTTAATTTGCAGATTTTGTTTGTATCATTATTATTTACACTGAAAGAAATAGGTTTTAAATTTTAAAAGTTTCCGGTGTAAAACTCCAAGAAAACTTAAAATGTTACTGTTAGAATAGACTAAAATATAGTTTTAAGATGTAAAAGAAAGTAAAAGATGTAAAAGAATTGCAACAAAGTTTTTTTTTTAAAGCATTTATATTAATTTATAAGAAAAAGTAATTTTGGTTTTAAATATTTGTTTTAAATTAAAGAAAATAAAAAATTAAAGAAAATAGTAAAAAAAAAAATAGATGATTTGGAAAAAACAATTGTTTTTAAAATAATAAATTTTTATAACAATTTATAATAATAAAATAATTAAAATTTTAACATACACAACTTTTGATTTTATGAAACGATTTTAGTAAGATTTGTTAAAACTAAATTAAAAAAAAAATAAAAGTCTTCAAATAAAGCAATTGTCTTAAAATGTTGCAGTTTTTTAAAAACAAAAGCAAGATTTCAAATTTTTCTCAAAATTTACGTATTGTAAGAAATTAAACAAACAATTTTAGAAATAAATATTAACAAAATATATTTAAATTAATATTCGAGGATTTTAAAAAGCTAAAATATTTTTTCGTTTGAAACTTATTTTTTTATTTCTTAATTAAAGTATTTTTATTACATTTTTTTAAAATAAGATTTATTATTTTCTGATGTTTTAAATATTTTTGGGCTTTTTTTGTAAAATTAGATTTTCTTTAAGTTTTATTTTTGTTTTGTATTTTTTGTTTATTTTTGTATTTAAAGTATTTTAATATTTTTTGTTCATTTTACTTGCTTTTAAGATTTATAAGTTATTCTCTGAAATTTTAATTCGTTTTATTTTGTGTAAAATTTACATTTGAATTTTTGAAGGTTTGGAGTGTTTTTTTTTTTGTAATATTGTTATTGTTTAGTTTTTTAGTTGTCTTTTTTCTGTTAAACTCGTTTTTAAGGCTGTTTGTTCCCGTATCACGACAAATTTTATGTCTGAGGCTGAAGTTGATAGTTCTTGAAAGATATCGAAAATATTGAACAGTTTTTGAGATATGAGGTTTTGAAAATATCTGTTTTTCCTGTGCTAGACTTTTTGTTTAACTCATTTTTATTGCTAAATGTTCCAGAATTAGACGTATTTTTGTTTTAATGGAGAGTTCTGAAGATGAAGTGAATAGTATTGAAAAGGTATTGAAAAATATTGAAACCCTTTTCTAGATATGAGGTTTTGGAAAAAAAAATATATTTTTTGGTTGAACTTCAATTTGGTGTAGTTAGAAGTGAAAAAAACATATTTTTTTAAAGTTTTCTAAAAATATTGAAACCGTTTTCGAGATATGAGGTTTTTAAAATATCTGTTTTTTTTCTGTGTTAGACTTTTGTTTAACTAATTTTTATTGCTGGATGTTCCAGATGCTGGAAAGTTCTGAGGATAACGTTAGTAGTCTTGAAAATTTTTCGAAAAATATTGAAGACGATTTCGAGATATGAGATTTTGAAAGTATCTGTTTTCTGTGTTAAACGTTTTGTTAGGAATTAGACTAATTTTGGTGTCGATGTGAAGGTCTGAGGATAAAGTAAATAGTTGAAAACTTTTCGAAAAATATTGAAACGTTTTCGAGATATGAACTTTTGAAAATATCTGTTTTTTCTGTGTTAGACTTTTTGTTTAACTCATTTTTATTGCTGGATGTTCCAGAATTAGACAAATTTTTATGTCAATGGAAAGTTCTGAAGATGAAGTGAGTAGTATTGAAAAGTTTTTGAAAAATATTGAAACCGTTTTCGAGATATGAGGTTTTGAAAAAAATGTATATTTTTCGGTTGAACTTAAAATTTGGTGTAGTTAGAAATGAAAAAAATATGTTTTTTAAGTTTTCGAAAAATATTGGAATAGTTTTCGAGATATGAGGTTTTGAGAATATCTGTTTTTTGGTGTTAAACGTTTTGTTAGGAATTAGACTAATTTTGGTGTCGATGTGAAGTTCTGATAATAACGTAAACAGTATTGAGCAGTTTTAAAAAATATTGAAACCGTTTTAGAGATATGAGGTTTTTAAGATTAATTGAATTTAATATTTTATTAAATAATAAAGACTTATGGATTACAGTATAATTTGAATATTATAAAACAGTCTCTGACTATCGCAAAAAATAACCCTATGATGTGGTCATGGACTGCATAAACTTGTTTTGTTTTTGTTTGTTTTAGTTAAATTATTATTTATTTTTAAATTTAAAGTATTAATTTTTAATCTTCTAATAATTTTTTTGTTTTGTATCTATATAATTTGCTCATAGAACCTGGAATCCTATTCTCATCCCAGAAATTTAAACAGTAAACATAATAGAACTAGTTTGAAATCTCATTTTTAAAGCTTTTTTAATTATTTATTAATTAATAAAATACACTTTAAAATCATAGCTTAAAATATTTTTTTAACATTTAATTTAAGAGTTATTTTTATAAACTAAACAGTTTCTTAATTTTTAAAGATATTTTAAATTTTGAAACTTAAAATTACTGAAATAAATTATTATTTTTAGATTCTTTATGATTTTTAACAAAAAATTAAAACTTACTTTTTTTTTGGAGTAAATTTTATATTTAATTTAAGATTTTAATTGTGTGATTTTTTTTAAATTTTGTTATTATCAAAAAAAAAAAATTAAAAACTATAAAAAAACGTTACGAAAAGCAGATCTGTTATTTCAGACTTCAATGATCCTATCCTTAACGTTTTGTCAATTTTGGATAATCCTTGTCGATTTGCATAAGTAAAATCATTTGACTAAAACACTTTTCGTTAAGAAATGGCAACTTCAAGATTATGATAAGTTTTGATTGGTATTATCCAACCTCATAAACCTTTACTCTAAAAATCCACAAGACGAAAAACCTAACAACCAAATCAATTCCAATTACCACCTTCAATTCAAACACAGAGACTCCAACAAAAGAATAAGGCAGTTAAAAAAGTTTATGACTGCTAATAACGAATTAGCGCCATCAATTGATTCGTTCAACAGCACAATCTACAATACCAAACGAAACAGTCTCCATAGTTATTTCTTCTCTGCTTCGAAGGAAGACATTTAGTAATTTATTGTTAAGTATATTGTACTAAGTATTTGTTCAACAGTAAGAGCTGAGTAAATATTGATCAATTTATTAGATTCTCCGTTCGTTTTTCTACAGAATGTCTTCCACTGTACATCATGTACATAAATGTTGTGTAGTCTGACCTTATCAGAAGAGAAACTATTTGGTTAACATGTTAGTACAAGCTATGATAACGATGAAAGCCTATTGATAGATAGATAGACGGACAGACATAGAGACGTTGTCACTTCATTCGTTTCGGGGCACACATTGTTAAACAGCTTATTTGTGTGTCCGTCCGTCTGAACGTCCCGGGGAGCCAGGCAAGAGTCAACCAAAACCATATCAGTTTCCTTGTGTGGAGAGTTTTGATTTATGGATTTCTGTGTTTTCAGTTTGTTTTCCGGTTATCTGGTGAAATTTAGGTTGTCAGTTTCGGTAGACATTAATGGATTACGATTTTGGGTTCCCTTCCATATCCATTTCACTTTTTCTTTTTAATTTTTGCTTTGTAGGGGATTTTTTATTGGTCTCTCTTTTTTTTTAGTTTATGTTTTGGGATTAAGGATGGAACAAATTGCCTTCTCTTTTTCTAGAGCAAATGTAAATTTATTTAATGACGAATCGATTCGTTTCAACGACACCAAAATCCCAGTAGTGTCAATTATATATCTTGTTAACAATAATCTTAATCACTTTACAAGTTAATGCAAATGTTGTATAACAATATAAAAGATAATGTCTTTATGGCTGAAAGGAGGAATAAGTGAAACATTTATCTAAATTGACTTCTTCATTATTTTATTGTGTATTAACGACTTACTTATCTTGTCAATGACTTCAGGTTTTTTGTATCTGTAAGACTTCTTGATCTTGGTTGTTGACAGGTATTTTTTGAGGTGACTTTATAGGAAGTTTTATGAAATTTTCTTTTGGGAAGAATCCTTCAAAAGACTTCTTTCGAAGTTGATCGACGCTAAGTCCGCCTATTAGAATTTAAATTCACTAAGACATACACGAGGATCCGCTTCCAAGACTTCTTCCAGTTGAACATCTCCAAAAGACAAGAGCTTTCCGTTATCGAAGAGGACAACGTTTTAAAGTTCATGAGTTCGAAATGTTATATCAGAGCTGCTACAAAAATTCGAGTGATATTGAAAGAGTTCACAAGGAAGACGATCCTCCAATTTTCCTTGACCATAGACAAATAATAGATAGGAAAACTTTCCGAGTCTGATGTTCTCCACTGAAACCGGAACACCCTATACCAGAGCAAGAAAACGCCTTTTCAATGCAAATATTACTAACAGGGTGCTTCGGTTGAAGTGGTTGACATCGGAATCCGAAATCTGTAGTTTGTCGACGACTAGAAAAACTCCCAGAATTAATGAATTCCTTAGCCTGTAAAAAAGAAAAGTTACAGTCAGAAAAAAATTTGGGTCAAATTTTAACTCAAATTTATAGCTCAAATTAAAGCTGTGACTTAGACCTTTAATTTGATATATGTTAGTTAGAAGTTAGTTTTCTCTTCTTATTAACTTTCACGCTGTGTAGCTCCTACTAACCTTTATATATGAAGCACAGTGTGGTGGTTATGCTTACATACTGATACTATGTATTTTTCATAGTAAATGATGGTTAATGGTCTATTAAGACTAGTAAGCTTGCGCTAAGCTACTTCTGACACTAATATTAAAAAGTTGAATATTGGTAACATTTTTAATGAGATATACCAACTTTCCTAGAACACTGCCATAATGAGAAAAATACTTTGCTTTAATATCAGATCTTTATTGTTGAATTTCGAAAATTTGTGTTAGAATAAATATTATAAATAGTAACAATATATATCATAAATAGTATTTCTGAA
>JXPG01022519.1:1496-14271 GCA_001015175.1 Megaselia abdita
TGCCTGTGACGAAGACCTTCAAGTCAGGCCTTCAGTAAAATCGATGTAACTTCTAGATTAGTAGGTTTTATCAAGTTCTGTTGTTTTTATTCGATTCATAATTAACCAGAGAATAAGCCATGTAAGATATGTTTTTGGAACTTGGTTGATCTCTTGAAATAGTTTAAGTCAAAGTTAAATAATGATAACACAACACAAGCGTTTTCTATAATATCTATAAATACCTCACATATAATAATAATAATAATAATAAAAAAAAAAAAAAATAATAATAATAATATTAATAATAATATGCAGCATCCGTAACAATATCAATGGGTTACACAATCAAATTTCCGACAAAGAAAAATCCAATTTTGATTAGAATTGAAAAGAAAATAAGCACCCTAAGAAAAGACCTATAAAGATTAAATATAGCTATATAAGCACATTATAAAAGCTATAAACACATATGCTATTTCTTTACTAACATATAGTTTTGGAATTATTCGATGGTCAGTTACCGAGTTGCAAGACCTTCAGAGAAAAATAAGAACAATCCTTATATCATACAAACTTCACCATCCGAAATCTTGTTAAGAGGGAATAGTAAAATCAAGAAAACAAAGTGGTAGAGGACTTCTATATATGCAATATCTTCATCATAACCAAATTGAATCACTTCGAAATTATTTGTTCGCAAAATCTAATACAAGTAATATAATGAAGACAATTATCGAAGCCGATAAAGATCTGACACCTCTAAATTTAAGCGGAGCGGATTTGTAAAATCAGCTAATGGACAAGTAGCAAATAATAGGAACTGGTCTATAAAAGCTCTACATGGTCAGTATCATGGAGCTATTCACTCTTCACTATATGGTGAGACAGAAGCATTTATGTTAGCTATACAAGACAAAGTTATATCAACAAATAATTACAAGAAAGTCATCCTCAAAGATCCTAATATTACTGATGATAGATGTAGGAGATGTAAGCACCAACTTGAAACCATAGATCATATAATTTCTGGATGTCAAACTCTCGCTCTAACTGAATATACGAAGAGAAATAATAATGTATTCAACGTCATACACTAGCACTTACTAGAAAAATATCACCTGCAGAATGAAAAATGATATAACTAAACTAGGAATTAAAGTGAACGCAATAGACGAAATACTAAAATCTGATATAATTGATACCTATCACCAAAGAATATAAATAGTATATTCTTTGCTGTCGCATTACTAATCGTTCTTAAAGCATTTTGTTTTCCCAGAACACAAACTTTGAGATTTAAATTGACATTTTTCATCGACTTTTCTTTAAATTTTCGAAAAAGTATCTATTGTTTGGTTTTATTCACTCAGAAGAGTATCTAAAAACGTTAAGATACAAAAAATATTGGTTTTATTTTTTTTGTTGAGGAAAATTATCCTTTAGATCCTATCTGGCAGTTTTGGTCTAGTCAGATACTCAATCTGAGGGATCGTTTTTGGATGGTTTGGGAAAATTTAATATTTTTTGATGTAGAAGCTTTCTAAGATAGCTATCGAGTCATGAAAACAAAACATTAGATACTTTTCATGAATTTTTTTTAAAAGTTGATGAAAAATAGTAAATTGTTTTTTCTCAGAACACAAATTTTGAGATTCAAATTGACATTTTTCATCGACTTTTCTCTAAATTTCCGAAAAAGTAATTATTGTTTTATTGAATCAGTAGAGTATCTGAAAACATTTAGATAGAACAAAATATGTTCTTATTTTTTCTGGGGAAATATACCATCCAGATCTTATTTGGCAGTTAGATATTCGATCTGAGTGGTCGTTTTAGTATGGTTTGGGAAAATTGAGTATTTNTTTTGATGTAGAAACATTCTAAGGTAGCTATAGAGTCATGAAAACAAAACATCAGATACTTTTCATTGAAATTTTTGAAAAGTTGATGAAAAGTAGTTAATATTGTTTAGTCAGAACGAAAAATGTTCAGACAAAAATTGACATTTTTCATCGACTTTTCTTCATATTTTCGAAAAAAAATATGATTGAATCAGAAGAGTATCTCAAAACGTTTAGATAAAAAAAAATATGTTCTTATTTTTTTTGGCTCTAGTCAAATAGTCGATCTGAGGGGTCGTTTTTGGATGGTTTGGGAAAATTTAATATTTTTTTATGTAGAAACATTCTAATGTAGCTATCGAGTCATGAAAACAAAACATCAGATACTTTTCCTGATCATTTTTGAAAAGTTGATGAAAAATTGCCCATCGTCACTTGGAAGTTCAAGATATTTCTTAACTTTTGTGGATGATTTTTCTGGACGACTTTTCGTTTATTTTTTGAAGACCAAGGATGAATGCTTTTCAAGATTCATGGAATTCAGGAAGATGATCGAGAAGAATACTGACAAATAAGTAAAAACTGTGAGGACAGACAATGGTACGGAGCAATGTAATGCCGAATTCAAGATTCGTTTCGTGAATGCTATAGCTACCGAATATGACTTGGAGATCTGTCAAATGGACGCAGCCACTGCATTCCTCAAAGAGGAATTGTCATCAAGAAGAAGGATTTCATCAGATTGAGGGGAAAGGGTTGAAACTGAAGAGATCCATCTGTGCTCTAAAACAGAAAAGGAGTCTCCTATTTCTCTCACGGATTACAAGGCCATGACCAAGCTCAATGAATTTCCGAAAAAGGTTTCTGAGATATCTCAAGGGGACCATTGACAAAAACCTCATCTACACAAAAATGAAGCAGTTCGATTTGAAAGTCACTGGATATTTATTAATTATGGCTGGAGGCGCAGTAACATGGAATTCGAAGAAGCAACCAACTATAGCCCTATTCACAACAGAAGCGGTTGGGTACATGGCGTTATCGACAGCAGTTCAAGAAACATTATAGTTGGACTGTTTGTTGAAAGAAAGTTTACTTGAAGCCAAGAAGATTGTCGTACATTCATTAATGTTTAACAACCTTTTCCAAAAGATACACAACCACGGAAAATCCTTAACACCCGAAGCTGTTCATCCGACCACCGCATAATAAAATTATATCAAAGCTACTGTAAATCCAAGGAAGTCCAGTACAACAGTATATAGTAGATACGTCAGTACATAACTATAATTTTCTATAATAAAATAATGATATAAAGCGAGAAAAGGGACGAGAGAGATTGAATCAAAAAGGAATCGACATGACTGACGAGGAAAAAAGCAATGAAAATGAAATATCCTTTTCATATCTCTCGTTGACATCTTAACTTTGCTCATTAATTTTTTGTTGTGTTGTTAGTTATTTTTATTTCGCCAACTTTTTTGGTTTCATGGCTGCCTTTTTGACGGAATGGGAAGTTTCCAGTGATAAACAACAACAGAAACTTTTGTTTTCGTTTATTCAAAAGAAAATAATTTCTTCTTTTTTTTTTTTTGTTCGTTTTTGTTTTACTAACCGAATGTCATTTGTAGAGCAAATGAATGAGGTATTGAAGGATGGTGAAAGTGAAACATGAATTTCTCCAATGAATAAACCTTTTGTCGCTTTGTTGGTTATTTTTCACTGGAACAACAGTGGAGTGAAACATTTCGTACATTGTACAAATATTTGTTCAAATTTCCATAAAGGACAGAACATTGCTTCAATAATGAGAAAAGTAAAAATGTTTAAAACGAACTACGTAGAATGGAATTGTTTTGTTCCCGCAATATTTTATATGGGATTTATATTAATTAATACAATGTTCAAAAGAGATACTTCGAACCGAAAATTAAAAAAATCGAAGAAAATGAAGGTAGGAAATCGTATAAAACAAAAGTGGGAGATCGTAGAATACAAACGCGAAGGAGGATTTCATTGGATGTAGACTAGAATGATTTACAAAGTGCATCTCTAGCAATGAAAACATAAATCATTCGTGACATACGACACTGAGAAAAGCAAGCTAGTTCTTTCCCGCAAAAAACAGACTCTTAACGAATTTCCATAAAGCCTTAAAGCTTTTCACCTAGTGGCGATCCTGCCAGGAGCATATATTCATAAAAAATATACAGCAATAGAATAAAAATCCCAGGCTAAAATAAGTATTCCCCAAAGATACCACATAAGTTGGCGATCCTGCCAGGGGCTGATAGGCTGATATTCATAAGAAGGATACAATACAACACTCCTTCCAGGAATACCCGGCAGGTGTTCACTGAAATTCACTTACAAAAGCTAAGACGCCATCATAAACGTCAATTCAATTTCAGTTCCTGCTGGAGTATCACATGTTGTGACGGAATCCAATATTCTTGAGTCAGAATTCATTATTTTAGAAGTTTCATTACCATCTACCAATATTCTACTTGGATTTACATATTATAAGCCACCAAACTGTCAACTTAGTCAACTTTTTGAATGAGATGAACTGCTACTGTGGTCAATTTCAACATATCATTGTCTGTGGCGATTTCATAATTAACCTAGTTAAGTCTTCAAACATTTGTAGTGAGTACGTAGATTTAGTTTGAGAACTTGAGCTTGAATTTGTCAATACGGAAGTTACAAGTTAACCTCCAAGATGTACAAGCGTATAAGCAAATATCACTATATAATTTTTTTGTGCACGCTTTAATTCTAGCTGTCTACGATGTTCCTGTAATTGATGAATGATGTGCGTTCTACTCTTATAGACTACTACTCTTTCGCTTGCGTACAAATCATATTTTTGAAATTCCTAGTGGTATTACCAATTATGATATGCATGAAAGTATTTTTCGCATGTGTAGACTATCAAACTCTTCTTACTATTTTTCACTAGCATGTTCTAAAGATACTTTACTTTTGATGACTGTGCGATCCAATATGGTAAATCATAACCTATCAAGAATATTTCTCAAGCTCTCGTTCTACAGCAGTTGCTGAAGTTATGTTCTGCAAGATCTCTTTCGATGACCTTTAGCCAGCGCAACTTTTGTCTACCTCGTCCTCCCGTTCCAGTTAACGTGTTTGTGAAAACGATTCTCTTTGGTGGTGCTTCTTCTTGCATTCGTTGTATATGGTATAGCCATCTAAGCTGATTTGATCTGATTTTCTTCACGATATCAATGTCTTTGTACATGCGATATAGTTCGTGGTTATATTGGATTCTCCATTCACCCCTGTAATTGACCATATATCATTCGAAGTACTTTCCTCTCAAAGATACTCAACATGTTCTTATCTGTCACTGACAATGTCCACGTTTTCGCGCCATATATCAGAACTGGTATTTTGGGGGCTATGTAGATCTTTAGTTTGTGTTAAAAGAGCTTCCAAGATGCGTGAATTAATCTACCGCCTCAAATTCAATGCTATCTGCCCCAAAAGTGTCAGTACGTACTGAAAATCTCCGATGATATTTTCAAGATAAGGTTTCAGACGCTCACATAGGATGAAAGATCTTGTAGGCCGTATAGGCAGAATGGTAAATGGGTATGCACGCGTCTCTTATCGTGTAGACTTAGCCTCTGCATATCAACGCCGAAGCTCACCGTCTAGTTGGTGCCGTCTGTCAAGCTGAGCAACCTATGTGAACGATCGGGTAAACAACCCGGGTGTAGTAGTATCAGTGTCAAACGAGTGAGGCGGAAACCGGACACTTTGAGTTCTAGAGAGCGAGATACCAGTCACGTCTCCTATCGAATCGAAACTGACTATGAACGAAAGATCAATGCCTCGGATGCAAAAACCGAAAAGAATACATCGATATCGACCCGGAAACATCATGGACTATGAGACAAACATCTGTTCTTGGAACGTGAGAACACTTCATAGGGCTGGGATGTTGGAAGATCTTACAGACCTACAAAACCGGACATCACTGCCTTACAAGAGATCAGATGGAACGGAAAGGGTGGGTTAGAGGATAGAACTAAATACCAGTGCGATCTCTATTACAGCAGCCCCGCAAAGAAGCATGAGTTCGGAGTTGGTTTTGCTGTTAGAGGCAAGGCTAGGCTGTGTCAACTCGATGGGTGCCTATCAACAAGCGGCTATGCATACTCCGTGTTAAAGCCAGGTTTTACAACATCAGCCTCTATGCGCTCGTGCTCCCACTGAAGTCAAGGACATATTCTACGAACAACTTGAGCAGGCTTATGGGAGCCTTCCTGTTTATGACCTGAAACTGGTATTAGGAGACTTCAAAGCGCAAGTGGGAAACGAAGACATCGTTTGGGAACTATAAACACCAGACATTGCCCGCAGCGTTTCGAAGAGTACATAACACAGAAGCTCGATTTCATACCGGAATCTCTATCTGAATGACAACTTTGAAACTCCAGCAAGTCAAAGTGTGAAGTAATTTCGAGACTTCCTTTTCTCAATCTTCAACAATTTCACAAGTCTCTATTAGTGCTGAGTTACCAGCTACGAAGACCATGTTAATAAGCATTATTATTATTAAAATAACTCGTAGAACACAAAAGCAAAAGAGGATGACTTTGGATGTAGTCTACGATGATTCACAATGTTAGGTATTTGGTGCATTTAAATAATACAACACAAATTCATATCATATAAGAGCTTCTCTAGTAATAAAAACTGAAATCATTCGTGACATACAAGACTGAGATAAGCAAGCGAGCTTCTTTCCCACAAAACAAACTCTTGACGAACTTTAATAAAGCCTTAATGCTTCCTGTTAAAGTGGCGATTCTGCCAAGACCATATATCCATAAAAACCATACAACAATAGAATAAAATGAGTATCCCTCAAGAATACAAAATAAATTGGCGATCCTGCCAGGAGCATATATATCTATAAAAAGAATACAACACTTCTCTAAGCATTCCCGAAAATCACTTAAAAAATTGAGTTGTATTGAGTGAATTTAGCCCTTAATTTTTAAACCTAATAGTGGATTCCTAGCTTTCTCAGACTTCTGCCATGAAAATATATCCATAAAAAGAAAACAATAATAGAATAAGCGACCCATAATAAAATTAGTATCCTCTAAAGAGACAACATAAGTTGGCGATCCTGCCAGGAGCATTTATCCATAAAAAGAATACAACACTTCCTCTAAGCACTTCCAATAGGTGTTCACTGGAAATCACTTAAAAAATAGAGTTGTATTGTGATAGTTGTGTATATATGTGAATTTAGCCGAATAGTGGATTTCTAGCCTTCTCAGATTTCTGCGTCTATCACTGGTGACAACCTTAATACGTTGTTGCAAGATTTTGGATTGAATTCATGATGAAAGGGACTGCTTTCGTTGGAAGACCTATCTAGTCAGTCTAGTGGTTTGGGACCTAAGTGCTACGGGTATTGGAGAAAGTTTGTATTAAAGGAATGCACTTGTGAAGTTTGTTTGCTAGGCAAGACTCCTCGTTAGCCTTTCAAGAACCTCGGAAGAAGAGCTAAAGATTTACTGTAATTTGTACATTGAGAAGGTATAGAAGAGTTCAATGGTATGAAAACCAAACAAGAAGGACTCTTAAGATCTTGAGAAGCGACAGTGGATCTGAATGTTGTAATCAAAGCTACGTCCAATGGTTTCATTCATCAAAACTTAAGGTAATATGGTTTTATAGAGCTGATGAATAGAGCTGTCATCGAGAAAGCTAGGTGCTTGTTCATCGATTCAAACTTGGGAAAGAGGTTCTGGGAATCTGTTAACACGTCGATCTACCGTGTCAAGACTTGATACTCCGGAACATGTTTAGTCAGAACGAATACCCACTTTTATACATCTTAAGATGATGCCTTACATCTAAGATGTAAAAACAAACGGATTTTCAAATTAAAAAGAGATTCGAATGATTTAAGGCACGATTAATCATAAAAGGATATTCGCGAAAAAAGTTTATCGACTATGAAGAGACGTTCTCGCTGTCTCGATTCATGGATTCATTTACTTTTGACTGCGGCGGTTAAGTACGATTTAGATATCGACTATAGATAGACGTATAGTAACGGCGTTTCTCCAAAGTGATTTGAGGGAAGAAATCGTGAAAAATCCGAAGGCTTCGGTGGTAAAACCAAGAAAGTATTCAAACTTCAACAGTCCTTGTACGGTTTGTAGCAAGCCATTCGTTGCTGGAATAACTAAGCAATACTTTGTTTAATTTTGGATTTGAACAATCAAAAATTTACCCGTACATATATTATATATAATGTAGAATGAGAAAGAAGGACTTATATTTAAATTGCATAGCATGGCAACCACAAGAAACGTCTGAAGGATTATTTATGAATAGAAAGTTCAATACGAAAGATATAAGCTGCATTCCTTTTGTCAACGAAAATCACTAGAGATTGGAAGAGTGTAAATTTGTGGCTTCATCAAGAGAGGTATTTACAAGACGTCCTGAAAATATTTAACTTGGAGGATTGTAACGGTTGATGTTAAAAGCATTCCACCGAATTCTCTCCTACCTGAAATGAAAGACAAGAAGACCTGCCCAAATAAGCAGATATGACATTCCGTATGCAGTGGGTAGCTCTTGAAGTTTAAATGCTGGGCAGTTGTAAAACGAGTTATGATGTATATAAAGGGTACTACCAGTACTACAAACAAGGATCCTTGTGCAATAACTGATTCTTCAGATGCTGATTGGGAAATGACTTAGAGAAACGGCAGTCTACGACATGTACCAATGCATTATTTTCTTATTCTCAGCTTGGATTATTAGAATATTGATTCCTACTTTATAAGAGATGTTTTGGATTAATGACAGGAATTGGTAGACTTTTATCACTGAATAATATCCTGGATATTTCTTCAAACTACCGTGGTATATTTTTTTTGTTTTCTCAAATGTCTCAAAATCTACAATCATAATAAAGTTACCAAAAAAATCTGTATTATCTCAAAGAAATTTCATCATTTTAATGTAATAAAATCAACTTCCCTCCTATAACAAACAAAAAAAGCACATATTTCCACATGACGTTAACTAAATCTGACTTCCCTTTCAATTGATTTATTCTCTTCAACACAATTTGTCATTGACTTATCTGTAATCGCATCTACCTTTTGTGTAATTTATGGCGACAGGAAGTAATTGTATTCAGATGTTAATTGGTTGATAATATATTGGGGATTAAATTTTAAAATTGCTTAACTTTGATTTATTATACAAAAATACTGAAAAGCGAGACACACCCCAACAAGCAACCGTAAAGATAAATTCAAAAGATAACAAACTTACCCAGACGTTGACCTAGGATCGACTTCCGGCCATGATAATCGTCGTTTGCAGAACTGGAGTGCCGGTTTATCAACCGGAGTCGGAACTGGTGAGCGACTGTTTTGCCTGAATGACCCGCTTCTAACAGGCGGAGCCAATGCTTCCAAAGAATTCCTCGCTGACTGCCGTCGGGATGTTGGCAAGCCTGTAGTAGTTGGCAGCGCTATAGTTCCTGGTGTCGGAACAACTTTTGGAAAACCTGTTAAAAAACTAGTTTTGAAAACAAATTTAAAATTTTAAAAAATAATACGAACCATGAATTTGCGTTGGTCCAACGCTGCTCGCTCCACTTGAACCAGATGCACTTGAACTTTTATCGAGTTCACTGGAATCTTGTCTTGAAAATCGACGAGAATTTAACCCTAAACTAGCAACACCACTCGTCACGTAATGCTGCAATGACCCAAAAAAGCTCATTATTCCTACTTATCCTCTTTAGTAGCACTTTTTGATTATTTCGAAAGTCCTTTATGTCTGGATTCTTGATGTCTGCTGATGCTGATTAAGCTCATTTCTCGGTTACTGTCATTCGCTGAGGATTATGCAGATAAAAATCGTCTCACTTCACTATGCAGCATCTTTGTAAATCTCTGGAATTTAAAATGAATTTCAAGTTAAATGGAGGAAGAATGTTTAGCTTTTTGTTCGTCTTCAAGTCACCACAAAGGGATGTTATTTCGTTTTTTTGTCAATTTATTTTTTCTAAGAGTTGATATAGGAAGAATGGAATGGAACTGAAATAGTTTGAAGGAAAAGTTCCTCAAATCTTTCGGAAAAGAGCTCTTCGCAACTGCTCGAAAAGAAAATTTCTTTCTCATTTTTCAAAGCAATTCCAAATTTAAATGATTTCTTGTTTATTCTTTTGTTTGTGGTTTCTTGTTCTTACTTATTTGCATTCAACATGGACTTTTTCCAGAATTACATTAAAATGAGAAAAGTTGCTGGATTTAATAATGCAGTGTGTCGAGGACCCTGGGCCCTTGAACTTTTTTGTTTTCCTTAATTACATTCTGAGTTTCTTGATTCATATATTTCATATAATTTTGTGGTTTTAAAATATCTGACACGTGAATAGAATATGTACTTTTCAGATCATTAAAAAAAGATGAATAAAGGGAATGAATGAATTTATGGATTCATGGAAATATGAGTAGATTGATGATGGATACATTGATTGATGAACATTCACTAAAGTGAATTTATAAATTTATGAGGTAATGGAAATAGGAATGGATATACGATTGATATATTGATTGATGAATTGATTGAAATGGGTTTAAAGATGAAGTGATGGATGTATTAAATATATAATGATGGAAGTATGAATGGATGGCTTCAACTTTTCGGTATGCCACTAACAAGAATTGATGAATTGATAACATGAATAGATTGATGATTGATATATTGATTGATGAAAATTTACTAAAATGAAATGATGAACTTATGAGATGATGGAAAGATGAATGGATTCATGATAAATATATTCATTGAGAAACTGATTGACTAACGTGAGTTGATGAATTTATAGATTGATATTGAGATGGAAATATGAACAGATTGATATTATGAATTCACGAATTCAACTTTTTGTTAAGTCACTAAAGTGATTTGATGAATTTAGCGATTGGTGGAAATATGAATAGACTGATGATGTATACATTATGGTTGATTAATTTTCACTAAAACGAATTGACGAATTTATTAAATGAATATGCTTTGATATAAAGACGAATTAATGAAATTATTGATTGAACTTCTTTTTATGTCACTGAAGATGGTTTTATGGGTTAATGGTGGATTATTTGATAATTCTGAATTGAACTTTTTGTATGTCACTCACTAAAGTGAATGGATTGAAGTATAATGGATTTATAATGGAAACAATGAATGATTATCTGATTTTACTTTGTGGTATTTCTCTAATGTGGTATGAACCCAAAAAACTTTGTGATATGTGAATTAACCGGTTTACAAAATTCACAACAATCATGGTTCATATATTGTTTTAACCTTTGTTAGTTCCCTGAGTTTTCCATAAATCTATGTGACTATTTACCTTTTCACAAATTCGTTTTATTCTAAAAGGCCAAATCTATAGAAAACTAAAAAAAAAAAGAAAGAAGAAGTTTTGTAAGATTGGCTTAAGTTTATATAATTTTTGCTTCTTGAGATTTATTGAAATTGACTGATAGATACAGCATAAATAAAGTATCTGACTCATTAAAGAGAATAGGTTCTTTCCATTAAAATGTCCTACTGCAGTACATTAAAATATGTACACATTCAGATTTTTCAGTGTAATGAAGTTTCAAATAAGCAATCCATTAAGGTATCGATTATCTAGAGAAAAGACATTATTCTTAACAAAAAAACTTAATTTTAGTAATTTAAACTGTCTAAAGATAATAAAGTATATAAAAATTTCGAAAAACAAATAAAAAAAAATGTATAGAAAATAAGAAAATAAAAATTAAAAATACAAGAGTACTAAAAACATAAAAAATAAAATTAAAAAAAATCAAGTATGAAATACATAACAAAGAATAAAAGAAAATAATAAAATCCTCCACCAAAAATATCTCAAAATTAAATAAAATGAAACTTAATAATAAAGATAGTAAAAACTAATTTTAAAATCACAAACTAAGCTCCAAAACGAAAAAAAATTAAACTCAAACATTATAAAAAGTTAAAATATAAAACCACAAATTCAAATGAAAAAGAAAGCAACGAAAATTAAACAAATAATAAAAATAAATAAAATACTAAGCAAATTAAGAAGACAAATATAACAACATTAAATACACCTTTATAATCAAAATAAAACAAAATTAAAAATTAATTTAAATAGATTTTTAAAAAATCACAAAATAAATGTCTAAAAACATCTAAAAATGAAAAAATACTAATTAAAAAAAGTAATATTAATAAACAAATTTTAATAAAAATTATTAAACCAAATTAAATTAAAATAATAAAGAAAACCAAAATTTAAAAAGTGAAGAACGATATAAAATAATAAAACAACTAAAACTCATAAATAAAATTTATTTAAAATAAACAAATTAATTTAAACCAAAAAGATTTACAAAATCAATAAAGACAAGAACATTTTTTTTTAATTAACTTGATTGGTAAGAGATTAAAATAAATTAAAAAAATAATGTATTAATTTAGTTTAGTTAACTTTGGACGGGGAATTTTAAGAGGAGTCAGGAAATTTATGTGGAATCGATTTCTGAAATTGGAATAGGTTCCAAGATTACAGAAACGATTCCTTGGAAAAAAATGGTTTTCACAATATCGGTATCGTTGCACGGGACTTTTAAGAGGAGTCAGGAAATTTATGTGGAATCGATTTCTGGGATTGGAATAGGTTCCAAGATTACAGAAACATTTCCATGACAAAATTTTGTTTTTCTCAATATGGGTCTCGTTGGACGGGGAATTGAGAGGAGTCAGGAAATTTATGTGGAATCGATTTCTGGGTTGGGAATAGGTTGAAAGATTCCAGAAACAGTTCCGAGTCAAAATTTTAATTTAATCGTGAGAGGAGTTAGAAAATATATGTT
>JXPG01022534.1:4465-15574 GCA_001015175.1 Megaselia abdita
AAAAAAAAAAAAAAAACAATAAAAAATTTAAAATTTATCCAAACATCCTAAAAATACTTTTACGTTCAAATAATCTGCATTTTTCACTCTGGGAGTATAATGTTAAAAAATAAATATTTAAAAACGACTAAGTCAAATATGATAATTTAAATATTTTTAACATATTTACTTCGCGCTATATAACATAATAAAATATAACATAAAAAAGTGAACACATTTTATATTTTGCTAAGAATATGTATTTTTGCGCTAAGTCCTCATTTTTGTGTTAAATTTTAAACATTTCTAAATAACTAAAAAATAAATCCTGCATTTCGTGTTAAAATGTATCCAACTAAAACTTAACAAAAAAAATTTTTTAAACATTTTCGAAATGATATAAATCTACACTTTAAGCAAGAAAAACTGAATTTTTCTAATTTATTATTATAATATATTTTAACTTTGCATTTTTTGTAGTAAAATCAGAAAATAAAAACTTCGTTTAAATTAAATGCAAGAAAAATTACAACGTTATTTAATTCGTTACGTTATTTCCATTTTTCAAAAAAAACCGTTATTTTTCTTTACGTTTCCGTTATTTATTTGATCCATTACGTTAACGTTTATTTTTGTACATTTTTGAGATTAAATTATAATGCAATAAATACTTATCTATATATCTTTGAATTTCTGAAATAGTATCGAGAATAATTGTAAAGTCTTATTCACAAAATAAATATTTCTAAACAAATTTTAACACATTTAAAATTGTAAAATTTGTAAAATAAACAAAAAAAAACAAATTAGAATTTAAAAAGTAAACTCTTCATTTAATTTGAAAATTTTAAAATAAATATATTCTAAAATTAACAAAACATTTTATTTATGCATTATTCTAATCAAAATGTATAAAAATATAAAAAATATTTAAAAAATTAAATTCAATAGTACTGGAATTTAAACTATGTATTTTTGTTTTTTAAAAATATAGAATTTTAATAAATTAATTTTTTGTAGATTTTTTTTTAATATAGCAGGTACAATAAAATTATGAATTTTACAAAATTTGAGCTTCAACAGAATTTGCAAATTAAAAAAAAATATAGATTTCCAAAATTAAAAATCATCAAAATGTCAAAAAATAAATAAAAACTTTTAAGAATATGCCATTTGAAAATTTAGAAAAGTAAAATGTTCACTTATTCTAAATGAATATTTAAACATTAAAATTTTAAAGCCTCGGGAGTAAAAACTTTCATACATATGGAAACAAATCATAAACTTTTAAAACTAAAAAAAGAAAAACAATATAATGTTTAATTATTTAAGTTATCTTATAAAGGTTTAATATTCTAAAGTTTCTAAATTTCAAAAAATGAAACATTGAATGATTTAATTTTTTTTTTTAATTTTTAAAAAACATTGTAATTTTTAGTTTTTTTTTTCTTTTTTTTTTTATAATTAACGTAACGTTATAACATAACAATTCTAAGTAATCTTATAAAATTTTAATATTCTAAATTTTCAAAATTTTAAAAAATGAAGAATTGAATTATTGTTGTTGCTTTTATTTCTAAAAAAAAAATCTTGAGAAATATTGAAATTATTGCTATATTTGTCTATTTTCTCTAAGAACATTGTGCTAAAAATCAGTAAAAAAAAATCTGCATTTCTCTCTTTTGGTAACAACTCAGCTAATTAATACTAAATGAGTGAAAGAGTGCTTGATTTAGTAAATGAGTGTGAGATTAGCATGAGTTATTGTGTGAGTTCTTAGGTTGGTGATATAAAGAAAGAGTGAATCGAAGAGTTCTTGAGTGAGAAATTGATTATATATGAATGAGTAAATAGAAGAATGCTAGAGAGATTTAGTGGATTGATTAGAGTGTGAGTAAGTTAACGAGTGTGTATGGTATGAATAGATGAGTGTATCCGATTTTGAATGGGTCTGGTTTTATCAGCGTATGTTAAGACTAAATGGTTGAGAACGAAGTGATCTCTCTTGGGTTGGAGTGTATGAGTGAGTGGAAGACTGATTGAGTTTGAGTGAGTACGTGTATGATGTTATGAATGAGTGCTTGTGAGTATTTTAAAAAAATGATTTTTGAACTTGACAATTGCTAAATTAATTTCAATTTTAAATTCTCTCAAACCTCTCGCTCTAGAAATTAAACAAATTTCAAACGTTAATGGATTTTTTCATGTATACCAAAATGTTATGACTTCACCAGAAATTATGGTATTCCAACATTTAAAAGTTACTAAAATTGTGAAAGTAACAAAAAAAATTACAAAGAATAAATGTAGAAATAAAGATTAAATTAAACTAATTAATAAAGGCCCTACATCAAAAAGAATGATACACATTTCAAAGATAACATTATTTTTTTGTGACACGTTCTCGTATCATAAGAGCTTTTAATCGTCTTGCTAAAAATTGATAAACACAAAATTCACACTTTTCGGATACTTTTAGAATTTTTTAATCATAGAAAATACGAAATTTGTACCCTATATATTTTAACGTACTGCAATAGGAAATACTTAACTTAAAAAATTCCTACACATATTTCATTTTATGAATTTTCTACACTCGAAATAAGTGTTCTACACATTTTAATGATCAGGAAAATACATATTATATTGAGTGTATCAGAGATTTTATTAGTGCAGTACATATTATGTTCGTGCTGCACACATTTTTCTATTCAAAATGTATATATCTTAATTATTTTTAACATTCCACATATTTTAATGAGTAACTTACATACTCAAATATGTAGTCTACAAAATAAATACGCATTTGAATGAGAGTGGTACATTTTTGAAATGTGCTTTACGTATTTATAATTTATTGTATTTCTATGTATTTTTAAATCAGTATAGTAAATATTCTTTGTGTAGGTTACATGTTTTAAAGTGTACTCATTGTGAAAACTGAAGAAGAAAATGAAGAAATTTAACATTAAATGTATAAATAAGTGAGAGTTTTTAATGTAATGTTTTTCGCATTTAATGCAACACAAAATTAACACTTTCTTTCACGATGTTTAAAACTAATGTTATGATTAGTAACGGAAAAATACTAAAGATTTTTTAAATCATTTAAATACACTCAACAATTATGCACTTTTTCATCATCTTGTTAAGAAGCGAATATAATACTTTCAACTTCGCAAGTTTTACTTTTAGTATTCTGAGTTCGATCCTCAGTGCATGCAACTTTGAAAGCCGTTTTTTCTATGATAAGTAAAAGAACTGGTTTCATTGTATAATGTTGAGGAAATAAACCTCTAAAAACTTGTGTATATTCACTGAAATCTAAGCTTGTGCAGTACAATTGTCATCCTCTGATTTTCAATCCTGTAGACATAATTTGTATAGAGCAAGTTGCGCATATGCACGACATATTCAGAGCAGCCTCCTTCGTGATCCTTCGGCATATATATTTTGACCAGAAGACTTAAAGTTCTCCCTAGCTATAGTTGTCATTGTAGCAGAGTCTCTGAAGAGCTGCAAGACAGTCCAAAGCGACCTTCATGCCTGAAGCTGATAGCTTTTAACACTGCCTGACTGTCTTAATACTTCTTGTCATTGTTGAGTTTGAATGTCAAATATACCCTTGATTCAAAGCATTACATCTTATTGATGATACCATCCACATAAGGGAAAACTATTCAAAGTCTATACAATTTTATCCTAACCTAACATCCGATCTATTCTTCTTCCTGTTACTTTTACTTTTAAAAGATCGCGATTAAAAGATGAGAATAGGACCTTCTAGGAGCTTATAAATTTAAATTGTCATTCCTTAACTTCTCCGACTCGACCAAAAATCCCCAATCAATAACGAATTCCAAAAATAAAATATTGGATAGGGAAACAGGAAAACTTATATAAAAAGCTTATAAAAAATCCTAAAAAAAAACCATCTTCCCCCTTCCAGATAAGAGCCTTGGTGACACCAGTGATATTATAAGCGACTCATCAGGGGTTGGCACCAACTCTGACAGCGCAGCTTGCTCTATCGGTCATCCAAGCACAACAGTGGTGTGCATGGAAGGCTATTCAAGCAATGAACAGGGACATCTAAGACTTCAACCAGGCGATGTTATCGAGGTGGTGGGATCCACTGATTGCGGTTATTTGGAAGGATACGTACGAGGCACGAACAGATCCGGATTTTTCCCAGGAGAATGCGTCCAGGAAGTTTCCATTCGTCAGAAAAACATTACAAATGTATCGACAGCGAGCTCAACAACTTTGTCCCCGAATCCTCAAAGAACCACCGTTCAATCTTCCAATGAGAATCAACAGATGAATGGCAACGGCAGTCAATATAGCAGTGCCACTGCTCCTCGAATCAAGAAACCGCAAACCATTAGTTTCAGCGCAATGGCTGAACAGAGAACTGTAATCTTACATAGAGCTAAAAGAGGATTTGGATTCGTTTTGAGAGGAGCTAAAGCTTCATCTCCGCTCATGCAATTGAAACCTTCAGAAAGATTCCCGGCTTTGCAATACTTGGATGGAGTTGACCCAGGAGGCGTAGCTGATATGGCTGGATTAAAACCAGGTGAGCTTTTTTTTTTTTTCAAATTAATTTAATTGAAGTTTTTAATTGGAATATTAAACAATTTTTTTAAATAAAAAAAAAACTAAACAAAACTTTTAAAAAATATATTTTAAATATGTCTCGTTTCTTAATTTTGAAAACAAAAATGAAAGCATTAAAAAAACCGATTTCCCCCCAGGTGACTTCCTTCTAACAATCAATGGAGAAGATGTCCGAGCAGCATCGCACGAACAAGTCGTCGAAATGATAAGATCAAGTGGCGCTTTGGTATCCATGACTGTAATTTCCCCCCATTTCCAAACGCAACTCTCGCCACAACAATTATCACTTCAACAGCAACCGGGAGTTATGTCCCCGACCCAACAGAACGCTTCACGTCAATGCGCAACTTTGCCAAGGAAGATGTCTATGGGCCCTGGAGGTAAAGCCGCTCCAGCTCCACCACGGCGCGATCCAAAAACCACTCTAAGTGTAGGTCGAGCCAGAGCCAAGTCAATGGTCGCTGGTTTAGAAAACGGCGGAGAAAAGGATGACGGTGAAGATATGCCGACCACCAAATCCAGCTCTGTCGAATCGATAACTCATTCTGGAACACCTTCATTGAATCCAGGAACTCCTACACAAATGCGCACAGCCAGTATCAAATCTCGGCCATCTTCGAGTCGAATCACTGCAGCTGAGCTCGAAGAACTTTTCCAAAGGCAACAAGGAGAAAACGCCGATACAACTCGTTTCTCGGCAATGATGACCACATCTCGATTCCAGTCAGGAACCGATAGTGGCACGACCACTCCTCCAGTAAACGGTTCCCCAATGAAGTCGGGTGGACCGATTGTCTACGGAAGTGTCGCTGAAATGAAAAGGAAGAAGACTAAGAATGTCAGTAATGGTTATGGAACATTGCGAGGTAAACCTTGTGCGATTCCAACAGTTGGTGGCGACTTGAAACGCTTCCATTCAACGCCAGATTTGAACACGAAATTGTCCGGATCGGATGTATCAATTTGGAATCACGCTGGAGCAAACTCAGCCAAAGGTCATCATAGTCAAGACGACGTAGCCACTTTGCATGCGTCTTTGCAGAGATTGAATCTGCCTCCTCCTACCCATCCTCCTCCACCACCGCCAGTCGGACAAGTCGTCAAAGTTGATGTCTCCAGGGCTTCGGAATATGAAAGCACTCTAGCTCTTCAGCAAGCTCTTAAAAAGAGAGCGGAATTAGCCGCTGGCAACAAGAATGTAGGAGAAATTGCATCCACTTTCAAACCATCCACTAATGCGAAATTGTATGCTTCGCCTCAAGAATTGAAGAACATGGGATGGAAGGATAACACCAATCAGCAGCAGCCGAACAATGGCACTTTGGTGAGTTTTTTTTTTAAATATTTGTTTGTGTAATCTTTTGAGATTTTTAAATATTTTTTAATTTTTAGAAAATTATTTTTAAAAAATTTAGTCGTTAAATTCCCTCAAAAATACAATTTTGTATAAGTTTTAAAATGAACTAAAAAAATTTGATTCAAAATTTTATTAAAATTATTGATAGTATTTTTTAGTTTTTTTTTTTTAAATTTATAACTTTAAAAATAGTTTTGTAATATTTTAGAAATATGTTTTAAAACATGAAAATTGAATGTTTGACTTTTTTTAATATTTAATTATTTTAATAACTTGACTAATAGAAATTAAAAAAATTAACTTATTAATTTAGTTTTTAAAAATTTTAATTTAAGAAGTTTTAAATAGCTTTTTATAAAAAAACTGAATAAAATGCTAAAAACTAAATATTAAAATAATTTTTAACAAAGCTTTTAAAATAAAATTATAATAATAAAATAAAAAATACAAAAATGTCAATGTTTTTTTTTTTTTTTTTTTTTAAAAGTTTTTTTTAAGAAGTTAGTTTTGATTTAATAAACTAGTTTTGACTAATTTTGACAATGTTTCAAACTTAAAATTTCGAACAATCTTCTTAAAATTTGAAATTTGAATTCTTAAAAGTAAAATATTATAAAAAGTTTACAAAAAGTTTTTGAAATGAATTAAAAAGATTAATTTGCTTCAACATTTCAACAAAATGTTAAGACAAAACTCATAACAACAGTTCTAAAATAGGGTTGAAGTTATAATTTTTAAAATTATACATTCTTTTTTAATAGTAATAATTGAATTTTGTTTATCTATTATATAAAGTTTTTAAAACAATAAAAAGAAAAGTTCAAATTAAAAATTTAAAATTAATAAAAATTAATTTCTTAATAACTTTTGAAAATCAAAATGTTTCAACATAAACTTGAAACAAATGTTTGAATAAATTTGTTTAAATAACTTGGATATTTGAATTCTTAAAATTTAAATTCTAAAACAGTTTTAAAATTGAATTTTCCTGATGAATTTCTTGAAAAATGCAATCAGGTTTTAAACAAAATTTATTATCGATTTCTTTTTTTAAAACTAGTAAAACAAAAATTAAGTTGGAATTTTCCAGACAAATATTTATTATTTTTTTTTAATTCTTGTTTAAAAAAAAAGTAAATTTAAATTTCAAAAACGATTTCATGTTTATAAAAAAGTGTTAAAACTCCAATTTTGAAAAGAAAACGATTAAAATATTTTGAAAAAATTAAATTAATATTTAAGAAAGTATTTGAATTTAAATTTTATATAAGTTTTTTAGAAGAATTTAAAAATATTATTTCTAATATAATAATTTTTTTAATAACAATTTATATTACTTTTTTTGTTTGTTTTCAAATTAATTTTTGATATTCTAAAATATTTGTGATATCTTAATTTTTAAACAGTTTTTAACTTAAATTTTAAAATAGCTTTAAAATTTTATTTTATTATTATTAAGTTAGTTTTCATATTATTTTTCTTCAAACTTACAATTTTAACAAAACAATTAAGATTTATAACTATGTATTCGAAATGGATTATTTAAAAATGTTTTAAAATTGAGAGTTAAAAAAATCCTTCAAAAATTTAATTTTGAATAAACTTAAAACTTTATTTTTTCTAAAAACTTCACTAAAATTTTAATCATTCATTTTATTTTTTAAATTTAAGAAGTATTGATTCATGTTGAATTTAACATTTATTTAGCAGTTTTGAAAATAATTATAATAAAGCAACATTTTAGAAAATGTTAAAGAAGTCTTAGATTGAATAAAATAATTTTGAATATGGTTTGTTTAAAACGAGCTTTAAAACTGAAATTTGAATGTTTTTAATAATTTAAATTTTTAGTTTAATAAAACTAGAGTTCGAAAATCTTGCGTTTTTGTTGTTGATTTTTTTTTATGAAATACCTTTAAAAACAAAACAGTTTGACAATGTTTCTAAAATAACATTTCGAAAAGTCTTTAAATAAAAATTCTTAGTTAGTTTAAAAATGTGAATTTTAATTCTTAAAATAACACAAAAATCTGTTTAAATAAAAATTCTTATATAGATTCAAAATTTGAATTTTGATTCTTAAAAAAAAATTTTAATAATTTTTAAAATTTAATAAACAAGTTTCAAAAATAATAATTAAATCGTTTCAACAACATTTTAGCCAACATTCATTTTAATTTTGAATTGCAATTTTTTAAATTAATGTTAATTTAGTTACTTTATAACTTTTAGGAACAAAAACTTTGACATTTTTCAAAATTAAAATTCTGAAAAATGCGCTTAATAAAAAAAACCAATTTGAAATTTGAATTCTTAAAATAATTGAAGAGTTTTAAGAATTACGATTTTAAAATGGTTTGATGTTAAAAATTGATTTTAACACGATATTAAAAAAAAAAAAAAAAAAAAAAACACTTTGAAAATGTAATTTTAAATTATTCTTGGATAAGAAATGTAAAAAAGTAAATAAATTGTTTCAAAATTTGAATACATTTGTAAGATTATATTTAACTTTGAAAATATAATAATAAATATTTCTTAAAAAAGAAAAACAAAATTCTTTTAGAAGCTCTGAAAATTTAATTTTTAAAAATCTCAAATTTAATAAACAAGTTTTCAGAGGATTTTAAATTCCAATTCTAAAATAGTTTTGAGTTTAAAACGAACAAAATCCTAAAGTGCAAATTTTCAAAACAAAATTAAACAAAAATATTTTAACATATGAATAATATTTAGCTTTTAAAAATATTTGATTTTTTTGGTTAATATTATTAAATTCTTGTTCTTAGAAAATTTCCTTAAATTTAAACTTAATAATAATAGCAATTAATAAAAAATGTTTTAAATTTATAAAAAACAAATTTAAGAGAAAACAACAAAAAATTAGCTTGAAAATAAATAAAAATTGCAGTTAAAACAAAATTCAATATTTTAATTTAATTTAATCTTTGAATTTAAATTTTAGACAAATTTTCAAAAAGAATCTAAAAATATTAATTATGATATTAAGTTTTTAAACCATTATACTACTTATATTACTTAAAAAGTTTCAAATTAATTTTGAATATAAAAAACGTTAGCGTTTAATTAGAAATTCTCAAATATTTTAGAAATCTGTTTCTTACTTAAATTTTAAAATAGCTTTAACTTTTATTTTTTAATCGATTATTTGAAAATGTTTTAAAGTTGAGTTGAGAGTTAATAAAATTATTTTAAAATGTAATTTTGTTTGTATAAGTTTTTAATATAACTAAAAACAATGATATTGTTCAAAGTGCTTAAAATAGCATTTGTTAGAACTTTTAATCTTTAACAATATTTTAGAAACTTAATTTTTGAAAAGAGTACGTACGAAATGCAGTCTTAGAGAATCACTTCAAAAGGTGTTTAATTTTGTTATTGATGGAAGTTACGTTAATAATAGCTAAAAAATTAAAACAAAATAATAAAAACAAATAAATTCTTTTTAGCAACGGAAGCAACATGTACCACAATCTCCACAACCCACAGCACAAAATCAAAGTCAATATGCACGACCCACTATCGTAACGAATAGTCAAGTTGCTGCAGCTCAACAACCACAAGTTCAACAACCACAGCAAATTTATCAACCCCCAATAAGCGTAGCTGTAGACAGTGGAAATGTGGTCACGGTTAATGGAAACATGGTCCCACAAGGCCCAGCTCCTCCAATCCCAGATCCAGATTACAGTTTGAGCGAAGATGAATCCGATGGAGATGATGAAAACTCAATCTTGGTTGCTCGAAATACTAAGCTCAATGAGAAAATTGCTCTGATCGATGTTCCTGATAACGGGAATGCAAGGTGAGCGATTACTTTTATTTTTTAAATATATATTTTTGTTGTATGTCAGAATTGCGGTTTTGTTTATAGATTAATGGAAGAATAATTTGATTTTTTTTAAATTAATATTATTGTATTTTTAACAACAATACAAATTAGGTTTAAAAATACCTAATTCAAAAAGAAAACTCTGGAAATTCGTTACGTTTTGTTTGAATTAAGGAGTTATTGACCAGCATTTTTCTAATTTGTTGGGTAAGGATTCTTCTTTTGTAGAGTTTTGAAAAGTTTNTAAATTAATATTATTGTATTTTTAACAACAATACAAATTAGGTTTAAAAATACCTTAAAAAGATAGGTTTTTACGTAAATAAATTCTTTTGCCCACTAATTCAAAAAGAAAACTCTGGAAATTCGTTACGTTTTGTTTGAATTAAGGAGTTATTGACCAGCATTTTTCTAATTTGTTGGGTAAGGATTCTTCTTTTGTAGAGTTTTGAAAAGTTTCCATTACATTTTTGATGAAATAAATTAATGTAAGTAATTTGGTTATTTGATCTAAGTGTTTTGTTCGAGAATTAATAAAATTGATGGAAAGGCAAATTTGAGAGGAGTTTGGAAATAATTAATTGATTTCTTAAATGGAAATTGATTGGAATCCATAATAATGGGATGAGAGCCGGTTACGAGATTCTAGAAACATTTCCATGGTTAGAAATGTTTTACTCCGAGTTTATTTCTAGATTTAATATTGTGTTTAATAATCAACATAACCAATAAACCCAATTAAATAATAAATATTTATATTTCGGAAATAAAACAAAACAAAAAACTCTATAGTACTTCCAATGCAAAAACAAAATCCAACCATTAAAAGAATATAACACAAATTATAATATACAAATATAGTACAAAAATATTTAATATGAAAAATAATAAGATGCAAAAATAAAAGTATTATTTAAAAAAGAAAAAAAAATCAAAAATTAAGAATAATTTCAAAATAAAAAACTAAAAACTAAACTGTGTTTTTCTATTGTAATTTAGATTATTTTCATGACATAGTTCAGTTTTCATTTTTAAATTAAGCTTTTGAAGTTGTATTAAAATTTGATGTTAACTTACAAAATACTTGTTTTAATACTTCGAAATTTAATTTAATAATGAAACGTTTTTTATGAAGAAAAAAAAAGTATAGAAAAAATAAGTTTTTATGATTTTGCAAGGAATTTTCATGTTTTTTTTAAATTTATTTTGGAGATGATTTTTGTTTTGTTTTTTCATGAGTTTGTAACAATGTTTCATGATTTTGTTAGAATTTCGGAGATCTATGATGATTTTGAGTATT
>JXPG01022581.1:8978-20039 GCA_001015175.1 Megaselia abdita
AATAGTAATATAGTTTTAAAATTAATATTCAGAAATGAAATTGAAATTCTGTAAAAAAAAAAAAATCAAGAATTTTGAAAATATTTTTTTTTTTAATGTTTAAGATAAGTATTTTGTAACAAGTTTTGAAATTATGCTTATTGAAATAAACTAAGAGATTTAAAATTGTTTAAGAGCTAGAAAAGTACACCAAATACTAGTATAAAATGTAAATTGTTTTTAAATTTTCTAATTTAAGTGCAATTTTATTAAAGAAAAATTGAGATTCTTTTTTAATTTTTTTTGTTGTGTTTGCTTTGAATTCTTCTTAATTAAACACTAAATTTGTAGGCTTATTTTATCCTCTGCATTTCTTGTACAAACCCTGAACATGTTCAATTTTCAACATAAATTTAAATTAAGAAATTATGTTTCGGTATCATATAAGAGATTTCGAATTTTATGAAGAATATGATCTGACATTTTTTTAAATAATATATTAAAGACCTTGCTTTCTTTCTTCATTCCAGGAGTCAAAGCATTTGTGTCCCACATAAGAGCTTACACAAAACACGAATGCAATGCAATCCTTAGGTTAAAAGATTTGGATTTAGGTAAAGTGGCAACATCGTACGGACTTCTTCAGATGCCCAGAATGCCTGAGCTGAAAAATCTGAATGCAGACAACTTCATCGAACCTTCTTTCGATGTCAACGTGAATCAATTGACCTATAAGAACAAACAGAAAGAAGAATCAAGGCAGGGAAAGTTGAAAGTTTATGAGGAAACTGGTGAATGGCCTGGAAAAAAGAAGTTCAAGAGAAAGACCGAGGCTTGGGAACAATCCAAGAAGAATAAGGAGGAATCGAAAACCAAGAAAAAGGAAAGAAAATCCAAGAGGCAACTTAAAAAAGAGACTGCTAATGCTAATGGAACAGCGATAGCCAAGAAAAGGAAAGCCAAAATAAGTCAAGAGGACATCGATGAAATCGCCAATGATTTAAGGCTGTTCAAGAAATTGAAAAAGAACAAGATGACGGAGGAAGAGTTCAATGAACAAATGGGTATCGATGATTAGGGGTTTTTATTGACTTTCATTAAATTGTTTTTATTTAAAGGTTTTTGTTTTATTTGGTTTTACTGAGACTTTCAGTCATGTGAAATTTCAAGAAAAGTCAGTGAAAATGTGTGAAGTATTCTAAAAGTCAGAGAATTTCTATAAATAATTTCAATTCATGAAATGATCTTATAATTTCAACATTTATTTTAAAATCAATCAAAATAAAACAAAATGTTGTTGAAATTACACATTCTTGAAATTAAACAAATATAAATTTTAAACTTGATCATTTTCTTTTCTGAATTAAAGTATTTAAAAAAAAAGTGAAGAATATATTATGAATAATACTACATTGAAAATCAAATATATAATAAAAGTTTCTAAATACAATTTTGTGGTTGATTTTGAATTAGAATCTTGAATTTTTAAATTTTAATTAGAACAAACAAATAACAACTTAATAAGATTTCAAATTCTTAGAACTTAATTTTATTTTATAAAAGTATCAATTGAAACAAAAAATTGGGTTTGGTAATTTTTGTATTTATAGAATTTAAATATGGAAAATAGTTGATTTGATAAAATTTTATTATATTTTCTTATGTTAAGAAATTTGAAATTTAAAACAAAAATAATAATGACAATTCCAACTTTTGAAATTTTATAAATTATTATAATTTTAAAACAATGTTTGAAAATAAGATTTGTGGAAAATTTTATTATTAACCTAAAAGTATGATAAGGGATACCCCTTATAAAAAATATTTAAAATTTAATTACTAATCTTTTCAAATTTAATCAAATAAAAGACTTTCTTAAAGAAACGTTCTAAAAAATACAATTTGAGGAAAACTTCTATTTTTAACCCAGAAATTTGGTAATTAAATTTATGGAAAATTTAAAAAAAAAAAAATTATGAGTTTTTATTAAAGATTTTTCTTAATTTAATCAAATTAAAGAAATTCTAAAAGAAAAATTCTACCAAAATACAATTTGAGGAACATTTAATTTTTCACAAAAAATTGAGTAAGGGTTACCCCTTGAAAAATATTAAAAAATAAAAATATGAGTTTTTATTACGGATTTTTCTTAATATAATCAAATAAAAGACTTTCTGGAAGAAAATTCTACCAAAAATACAATTTGAGGAAAATTTTATTTTTCACCCTAAAAGTGAGTAATTGGTACCTCTTTATTAAATTTATGAAAAATATTAAAAATTAGAAATATGAGTTTTTATTACGGATTTTTTCAAATTTAATCAAATAAAAGACTTTCTAGAAGAAAAGTTCTACCAAAAAAACAATTTGAGGAAAACTTTATTTTTCATCCAAAAATTGAGTAGGGCGTACCCCTTATTAAATTCTTGAAAAATATTAAAAAATAAAAATATGAGTTTTTATTACGGATTTTTCTTAAAATAATGAAATAAAAGACTTTCTTAAAGAAAAGTTCTACGAAAAATACAATTTGAGGAAAACTTAATTTTTAACCCAAAAATTGAGTTAGGGGTACCCCTTATTAAATTTATGAAAAAAATTAAAAAAATGAGTTTTTATTACGGATTTCTCTTAATTTAATCAAATGAAAGACTTTCTAAAATAAAATTTCTACCAAAAAAACAATTTGAGGATATAAAAAATTAAAAATATGAGTTTTTATCACGGATTTTTCTTAATTTAATCAAATAAAAGACTTTCTTAAAGAAAAGTTCTACCAAAAAAAAAACAATTTGAGGAAAATTTTATGTTCACCCAAAAATTGAGTAAGGGGTACCCCTTATTAAATTGATGCAAAATATAAATAATTAAAAATATGAGTTTTTATTACGGACTTTTCTTAATTTAATCAAATAAAAGACTTTCTGAAAGAAAAGTTCTACCAAAAAAATAATTTGAGGATATAAAAAATTAAAAATATGAGTTTTTATTACGGATTTTTCTTAATATAATGAAATAAAAGANTAAAGAAAAGTTCTACCAAAAATACAATTTGAGGAAAATTTTATGTTATTAAATTGATGAAAAATATGAGTTTTTATTAATGATTTTCCTTAATTTAATTAAAAGAATTTCAAGAAGAAAAATACAATTTTCCTCAAATTTTAATTTTCACCAAAGGGGTACCCCTTATAACATTTAGGAAAAATATTTAAAATTAGAAATATGAGTCTTTTTTACGGAATTTTCTTAATTTAATCAAATAAAAGACTTTCAAAAATACAATTTGAGGATCATTTCAAAATACTAAAAATGCATAAAACTAACAAAAGTCTTCCAGACACCTAAGAAAAAAAAAACACTAAAATAAGAACAAGAATCAGAAAAATAAAAAACTGTGAACAAAAAAACAAAATTAGGCATCAATTCAATAAAATCCTCAAGAATTTTTAAGAAGTAATTTCTTCAAGTGCAAAACTAAACGCTCCTGCCATGAGCACATCCTATAACTCCCTCTCATTAAAGTAAAAAAAAGAAGAAGAAAACACTTATTCTCCCCACGACCACCAAACAAAGAAGCAATTTGAATCAAACTGCCGAGCAATGACAGTTCAGTGACGCTCAGATATAAACAGAGAGTTCCAATGAATGTGAAGTGAAATAAATAATTTATTTTAAAAACAATTTTTATAAAACTGACAAATTAAAACGAAAGAAAAATGTCGTTAAGCGGTGGAATTTTTATTCCATTAAAAAAAGGAAAAGAAGTTCGTGAAATCGGTTCTTGTGCAAACAAGTCCTACAAAATCGGATCATCTCTATACTGTGACTGGGTCATTGAAAATGGCGGTCCTCCTGCGGTGTATTGCGAATTGTTGATTGATAGTTTTGGTCGGGTAAGGACTCTAAACAATCTACAGTGAAGAATCTTGGTAGACCAGTTTCATTTCCAGGTAACAATAACAAATCCCTCGAAAGACGAGGAATATCCTTTGAAAGTAAATGGCGCTGAAATTACAAAAGCCACTCGACTGGTGAATGGCCAGAAAATACAAATTCTCGATGAGGAATATATTTGGAAGTTCGAAAATCCTTTGAACACTCACCGAGCTCTTGACGAGGAAACTCTCCAAGGAACGCCACCAAAAACAGACAACTTGACAGAGGAAAACGCGTACTCTGAACCTAGTTTGAGGGTAAGTTTTTTCTTTAGAAACATCTGTCTATCGGAATTTGGTCTTCTCTTTTGTTAGGAATTTTGGCTTGCGTCGATGTTTCTTATTGAATTTTGGAGGGTTTTTTCTGATAGTGATAATAGTTTTAAAGTTACACCAATTTTAGGAAATTTGTTTATGATTTCTTTAGAATTTAACACTACATTTTTCCAGGTAGAATTTTTGTTGGGTTTTTCTTACGCATTGTCAGCATTTTTTAAAATTTGATATTGTTTTCACTATTTTTTGAGTTGATATTTTTGTTTAAAGGAATTTCTTAGAATCTGAGAGCTTGAGCTTGAATGCTTTCTTAGAATTCAAGGAACAGAAATGATATTAAAATATGTTTATTTTCTGAATGGTAGGATAGAATGATAAAATAAATTTAAGAACAATAAACTCAAAGAGGATTTCCAAGGGTATTCAAAGGTTCTTTTACTTTTATCGGTGCACAAAATATCTTTAAGCATTCTACAAACGTACTTGAAGAGGTATTTCATGACGTCCTTTTTTAAATTCTTCTTGAAGATGTATTCTAAAAGCTTTAAAAACACGTAGGGTATTCTCAAGTAGAACAGAATGCGTATTCTAGAAATTGCTAATGCTCCTTCTAATGTTGCTTCGAATCTCTTCACCCCTTCTTAATCCCAACAATTTATAGATCATTTCTGGAACTGAAGACCTTCGAGAGATTTCGTTATTTTCCTCTTCTGTAGAAACAGTATGAATCTGGATCAAACCTTTTTCAATACAATCTCTCAAGAAATGGTGTTTTATGTGGATGTGCTTGGCAGTCTCCGAATTGTTAGCCATATCAATACACCCAGTAATTGATTGTCAAAAATAAAAGTCGGTTCATTAAAATGACACTTATCATTCATTCAAAATGAGCGAATTAAGTCTCGTCGGCTTTTGTTTGAAATAATTTCTAAAGCTCCCTTTTTCTAGTCAAAGACTACAATTGTTTGTATTTTTCTATTGAAATTTAGTTTATTTTCATTCTTTTGTTCAGTTTTCCTATTCTAAATCTTTCTTTTTAAGTTGGATTTAAATTTGTACAAATTTGTAAAATGTTAATACTTTGAAATTTAATTTAATAATAAAAGTTTTAAACTTCTATTTGAAGAGAGTATTTTTAATGTAATAAATCTCTTTATATTGATTAGAATTATGAAATTAGATTAATGAATGTTCATGATTTAATAATAATAAAAGTTTTAAACTTCTATTTGAAGAGAGTATTTTTAATGTAATAAATCTCTTTATATTGATTAGAATTATGAAATTAGATTAATGAATGTTCATGATTTAATAATAATAAAAGTTTTAAACTTCTATTTGAAGAGAGTATTTTTAATGTAATAAATCTCTTTATATTGATTAGAATTATGAAATTAGATTAATGAATGTTCATGATTTAATAATAATAAAAGTTTTAAACTTCTATTTGAAGAGAGTATTTTTAATGTAATAAATCTCTTTATATTGATTAGAATTATGAAATTAGATTAATGAATTTTCATGATTTTGTTAGGAATTTAAAGATCTTTGATGATTTCGAATAATTAGAAATGATTTTGCTTCTTTGATGTTGTTTTTATTTTCGGGATCTGGAATTTTGTTTGAATTTTGAGTATTTAGAATTGTTTGTTCATTATTTTGTTAGGATTTTATAAGGAGTTTTCAAAGATTGCAAACCCGTACACGATTTTAAGTAATGAAAATCCCCTCGATTTTTTATGATTTTAATATAATTTTGGAGATCTATGTTGATTTTTAGTATTAAGAAAGGATTTCATTATCTTGTTTAGATTTTTAGTATTTAGAAATGATTTGTCTAGTATTTTTCATGATTTTGAGAATTTTGGATGACTTTGTTTCATGATTTTCTAAACATTTCTCATTAATTTTGCAAGGATTTTTCTTGATCCCAAGCTGAAATCTTATCATTCAAAACCTTTCCAAGCTAATACAAGTTAAAAAAAAAAAACAACTACTGAATTCATAACAATTGTGTTTTAACACTTTTAGCAAAAATATAACGCTGAATATATCAATCTTATGTTTTTATTCTTATCCGCCTTGACTACTAAACAGAATCTAAACATTACTTAAACATTTTTCATGATTTTAAAAGGTGTTTTCATAATTTTGCAAGGATTTTTCATGGTTTTAGAAATCTTGGATGATTTTGTTTAAGTTTTATTTAATGTTTTAAACATTTTCTTAAAAAACGTTAAATTGAAATGTAAAATCATAATTATGTTTAATGTTTATTTATTCAATTAAAGACTTACCTCTATTTATTTCAGTTAAATCTTACAACCTAGAAAATGTAAAAGAAAATGAATTACTAAGTAAACATTCACCATTTTTGTTTTAAAATTAATTTAATATATTAAGATATAATTTCCAGCTTGACTTCCGTGTTTAAGAAATAAAAAAGTAATAATTACAAAACCAACCAGATATCATAACAATCCACAAGCAGGACAATCTTCTTGTAAAAATTACAATTCGAAATTTCTTTACATTATTTTTAAACGAATTAATAGAACGTTGAATTTTGATTATTTTGAAAGGATTTTTTATATTTTGTAATGATTTGGATCTGTACAGGATTTTCGGTTGTTTATATATTGAAGAACCGACCAGAACTTGATCTTAATTTTAAGTTACATTATTTCCAAAGTATTTAGTGATGCAACTTTAGTGTCGATTTTTTATTTGATCAAAAATATTCATTGAATATCTTACAACAAACCAACATCGAAAACTTAAAATAATAGTTATATCGTTCTATAAAATATATGAAAATGTTTCTTCTCTTAAATTTATTCAGTAATACTGTTTAATAATCAATATTTAATAATAAGTATTATTTTCAGAACTTGAAATAAAAATACAAAAACATTATCGTAAAATTAGTAAGTTTGTAGATTTCCAAAATTAAAAAATATTGTTATAGTTTTTTTTTTTTTGTTAGTGGAAGTACTGAGCGCTAAGTTTCCATTGTTATTACCCAGAAAAACACATGGTCCGAGTCGCAGCTCTTAAACAAACACTTTTCTAAACATTTTCTCGAAACATTTATTTCTAAACACTCGTCCGGTTTTCCATCTCTAAATCCAAGCGGTTGCTCCATAAAAATCCAAGTTTTCATACAAGAAGGAATCGAAGATCAAACTGCTTACAAATTAAGCGATGTAAACCTCACAACTGCTCACAACAGTACTTAAGTCCTTTAGAAGTGTCCGCTTCAGTAACAGAAACCTTACTCGTGGTAGGAAATATTTCAGACGATAGTGATACAATGGAAGCTTCCTCATCCAAATGGAAAACAACATCATTTTGGATCTATTCTCGATAACCTTTGGTGCCTGGTGAATAACCAGAAGAAAATAACTTTTCTTGACTTAAGATAAATTTTCTTCAAAAAATTGAGCGCGAGAACATTTTATTTTCTTGTCAATCAAAAGAATTTTTTTCATGAAATAGGTCCAACAGAAAATTTGTGTGATTCACAAGAATTTTCGTAATGATTTATATAAAGTTTAAATTAATGAATAACAGAAACAAAATGGTAGTTTTAAGATAAAAACATTGTTGAAACATTAAAAAACTGACCATGAATTATCAGAAATTATGTGATGATTCTAAGAAAACTTTTGTTTTAAATCATAATAATATGAGTAAATTTTGCAGTTTTTAATCAGATATAGTCTTAGCATCTCCGCAGCGTTCATTGTTAATATTTTGTTAACTCCGGTAACTTTTAACATCCGCATTAGAAACAATTCCTTGTTTCAATCCAATATTGACATAATTTTGGTTTCGGCTTAAATGATATTAAAGATTCTTTCGATTCCACAGAACAAATCATGAATAATTTTCTTGTAAATCATAAGAATTTGTTACATACATTTACCAAAAAACAGGAAAAATGCCAAAATATTGATAGTGAATATAAGAAGAAAATGAATGAAATAAATAAAACTTATATGAGCTAAAGAAACAAATTCAAATGGCAAATAAAATGGTTGAAGAGCGCCAACCTTTGATGGATTTAGCTCGAGGAGAAAACCACTGGGATCTTTGAGAAGAACATCTTTCACATCATTTAAGGAAACCCTAGAAAAATTACAAAATCTCAAAGCTATTTACGAAATCCCTCAATTTCTTGTGAAATCTTTTTCAGCGAAATCTCTTTGATTAGATAAAATTATTACTGAAACAATTATAGACTGTGTATTTCTTTGAATTTTTTTAACATTTAATTTTAAATTCAAATGTGAGCTCTGAAGAATATTTTTGATCTATTAAGTATAAAATTGCTAACAAATCAACAAAAACGTAACAAATATTGAATTGAATTTAAATTGAGTTGTTTGTTGTTGAATAAACAAAGCAATGGTAAGTGTGAGTTTACTTGATAACATTTTTTTAAGGAACAGTGCAAAAAAACTTTATACGTAGTTTTATATTGGTTTTCTTCATCTTTTGAATACAATGCTGTTTTTGAGATAATTTTGTTACATAAAATGTTTAATTCAAAAATGTCACAATAATATATTGTTAACTTGTGTAGAATTTGTTCCTTCTGCTTTTATAATTAATAAATAAATATGTAGTAAATATTCTAAATTTTATAAGGCCGCTCAAAAATATAGAAAATTGAAAACCGTCCAACTATGTTGTTGAAATTTACGAAAAAAAAACTATGAAAAAGTTCTTGCTAAATCCATAACTTCTTAATATTTCTTATTTAGAGGATTTATTTTATTAAATACAAAGGCATTACAAAGTGAAAGTGAGCTATTTCAAACAAATAATGAAGTGCCTCTTACTGTAGGCTTCTGTCTTTAATTCTAGTTTTTAGTTAAAGTTAAACTTCACAATTAATGATATAAAAATCCTTACAGCGACATTTCGTAAGCAGATTTCTAAATATATATATATTTTTTAATGAATAGAAAAGTGTTTGATTCATACATTTTAAAAAAATTCTACATTTTGCTCCTTAAAAATTCTAACATTCCTACGTAGGAATTAAGAAATATCGCTAAGCACCTAAATCTTTCAAAACTTCAAATACTTTTTTCTTCTTATAAATTAGTTATAGTGTATTTTAAAGTAGTTACATTGAAAAACACAATATTTTAATTTAAGAAACATATATTTCATATACGTTTCAAAGATTTAAATAAATTTATTAGAATTGCTAAGATTTTATTAGATTTTTAAAGTTTCGCTTCTCGAAAGGGAAATGAAAGGGTGAGCTTTCGAACCTCGATATTCTAGTGTTAAAGACAGATGCTTTACTTCCTCGACTCTTTAAATATTCTTAACTTAAAACTAATTTATTCGGGGAAATGTTGAAGTATGATTTGAAAATAGAACTAATCGCTATTCCATGAAGTAAAGTTTGGCTTTTGTAAATTAAAACAAGATTTTCGTGTTTTTCCGAATCAAGAAACTTAACCCAGGCGGAAATATAAGCAAGATATTTAGAGACGTTTACTTCTCTTAAGATTATATGTTGATTTATGTTTACTAAGAATTTAAAATTTCGATAACTAATGTCTTACAAGATGATTCTAAGAATTATTTTTAGAAATCATCTTGTAATCTTTAAAGACGTCTTCAAAACCATTATCAAGCATTTACTACACCTCTTTAAAACCATTATCCTAAAAATGTTCTTCTTTAGCGACGAGTANAATTTAAAATTTCGATAACTAATGTCTTACAAGATGATTCTAAGAATTATTTTTAGAAATCATCTTGTAATCTTTAAAGACGTCTTCAAAACCATTATCAAGCATTTACTACACCTCTTTAAAACCATTATCCTAAAAATGTTCTTCTTTAGCGACGAGTATCTTTAAACTTTAATTTAAGAGAATTTAAAAAATATAAAAACAAATATTATATAAATCTTTAAAAAAATAACACACTAAACCTCTTTTCCACAGCGTTTTTCTCGATTCATTGGTAGACTAACAATGGGAAGTTTAAAAAACTGGACAAATACACAAAATGTAGAACAAAACGAATCAGCTACGGAATCTCCGGTGAAAAGTGCTGAAGAATCTGACATAATAAACGACATAAGCATAAGTGAGTGCAATTCAAGTCCGACAGGATGCAAAAGTCCCAAAAAAAATAATTTAGAAGAAGTTGAAAAGGAGAATCACACTCCGAACAAATCCTACAACATAGTCTTATGCGGGAGATCCGCCACAGTCGTAACCTGTTATTCTCCAGCTGTTGAAAATAACTGTGGTGAAAACTACGCTAATGTGATCGCAGCAATCGGTACACCCGGAAGTGTTTACTCTACTCCGAATAAAGAGTATGAATTGGGTGAATTCTCCACGCCAAATCACAGCTCGATGTATTTGATGGACCTTACAACAACTCCGAAAACAAAAGCCCCAGACACTCCAACCTCTTCTCGAAGGTATTCTGCTGTCCAAGGGTTCACGTCATCCCCAATAGTTTTATCCGACTCAGACACCTCATCGGAAGTGGTTTCCGCACCTTCATCTTCCGAACCAAAGTCCCCAGAGAAAATATCAAAAAAGCCGAATTTGCCGTCCGTCGCTACTCCGAAACGGACTCCGCAATCATTGATCAAAAGAGCTATTCTCACCAGTGCCAAGAAAGCTGGACACACCCCAGCAAGTCGAAGAAGTTTACTTGGTATTTCCGAGAAAAGTCACTCGATTGTTCGAAGGGTTCCACAAATCACACCCAAAATGAACAAGCTCACAGAAGACCGACTTAACTTGTCTATTAGGAATATGCAAGAATCCAAGTCCCCTTTGTTCTCGAACGCGAGAAAGAGTTTGTCTGTCTTGAGATG
>JXPG01022598.1:324-12177 GCA_001015175.1 Megaselia abdita
TTAATAAAGAAATAAAACACACACAAATACAAATTACATATTCATAAAATATTTGATTTGAAAAAAATTAAATAAGTTTAAAATGCTATTAAATTTTGACTCTTAAAAATTTCAAAAATATTCCACTAAATTTGTAATTTTAATATTTGAGTTATAAAAAATATATAAAGAACAACATACACAATTTAGAATAAATTCCAAATTAAAATTATAAATTTATTTATAACTTTCAAAAATATTTCTTTTTTAAATGTAAGTGGTTTTCTATTGTTTACTTAAATTTTATATTGATTTTGAAAGTTTTAATTATTCTAAAATCTGGACACAAAAAATTACTAAATATTTTTAAAATGTAGCATAAATCCTTAAAAAAAAAAACTCCAGAAATTTTAAGAATATTAATTTTTAATATGATGTTTAATTTTATAAAAAGTCTTTAACATTTTTGATTTGTAAAAAAAAATGTTTCGATATTTTTCTAAGTTTTTTATAGAAATTGGTATCTTAACGTTTTGTTGTTGTTACTATTTTTTTACAAAATGTTTTAATATTTGAGTTTTAAAATTCAAAATGTTGTACGTTTATTTTTCACAAAATTTGTCTTCATTAAAAGTTGTATTGTATTTTTTGGAATCAGTCAGAAAATATATATGATACAAACAAAAAAAGAATAGTATTATAGTTTTGCAAAAGGAAATAGCTTTTAAATTCTGTAAAAAATAACTGGAGAATATTACAAATAGCATTTCTAAAAATGTTCCAGATAAGGATTTTGTTTTGGCCTCAAAGTGCTTAAAAAGGCTTATTTTACCTTCTTGTACGAACCCTGCACTTAAATAAAATGTTTAGAATATTTGAAGTTTGAACAGTTTTGTTTTAACAGTCTCGAAAATATCGAACAAAATAAAAACATAGGGAAAAACGTCGCTTTCATAGAAAAGTATTTAAATTTTAACATATTTTTTGGTACCCAAATGAATTCCCTCATTTTATTGAATTTAAATATTATATTTATTAGTCTTGGAAACATTAATTCTTGTAAAACTTTCAAAATTTAACGTTTTAAATAAATAAATAAACTAAAAAAAATTATATGTTGAAACCATTAAAAAGAAGAATAATTTATAATTAAATTCGTAGAAAAATACTGACATTGATATAAACATTTATTTTTAAAGTTATTGCAATCTAATTTTGTTTTTATTTCATTATTTTTACTTTGTACTTTTGTAATAAAGAAAAAACACAAAGACAGGCTTTTTTGACAGTTTTTTTTTTGTTTAATAAATCTTACTTTTTAACTTTTAAAATGTTTAGTTTTTTAATTTTAGTTTAGACTTTCTTTTTTTGTCTTAAGCTTTAAAAGGTAAATATAACTAAAAATATAAATATTTTCTTATTTTTTACTTGTTTTGTTAAAATTCACACATTTTCAAACATATTTACTATTTTTTATTATATGAAATATTTTATTAAAAGCGATTATTGTTAATGATTTTAATTCTATTAAATTATCTTTTTATAAAATTGTCTAAAATTAATTTTTGAGAAAGATGTTGGTTTTTGCAAATTTGAAAGTCTTATAAATCTACAAAGTTATTTAATTTTTGTAATTCGAAATATTAAAAAAAAAAAAAGTATTTTTTAATACAAATTTAAAAGAGAAAATTATGGATTTTTTTAAACAAAGTCTAAACTATAAAAACACAAACAAAAATAAATTGTTAAAACTTGTCTAATTTTTAACGTTTCACTATGAGTTTTGTAGGGTTCATTGTGCATATTTATTCTTTAAATTAAACAAAAAATACTCAACAATGTTTTTTAAAATCAATAGTTATTTTAAACTGATGTTCAACTTATTTTGAGCTGTTTTTTGAAATTATAAAAACGCATTTAAACTTTTGTGAGTTTTTGTACTAATCCTAACACAATCTTGAATTCTTGCAAGCACTTCTTTAAAAAAATTGACAAATGGTCAACATTCTATTTTTGATATATTTGAAACATAATTTTTTGTAAAACTTTCAAATTTATATTTAGTTCTAATACTGTTTTTTTTAATTATTATTTTTTTTTTTTTGTATATTGTCGAAGAAAACTCAGAAAAATATTATAAAATATTAAACAACAATATTTCAACAAACAAAAATTAAAAATATTCTTAAGAATAAACATTTTAACTTAACATTCAATTTTTGAAAAAAAAGTATAAATTTTTATAAATGTAACAACAAAAAATTAATTAAAAAAATTTAAATTAATTAAATATAAAAAATATCAAAGATGTTAATATTATAATTTTATTAAATTAATGTTTAACATTGACACTTAAGAAAGTTAACAACTTAATATTTTTATGGTAAACTAAAATTAAATTTAATTTAAAAAATCTAATTGATAAGGTGGAAGCGCAGGCGCTTTGTTATTCCCTTCCCTTGTCAACAACCATTCGAACTTNTGGTTAACTTTGATAGAACATTCTCTTCCCTTCCCTTGTCAACAACCATTCGAACTTGCTGTATTTCGAGATTTCGTCCTAGAACCTGTTCAAAAAAGAAGTAAAGTGATTTAAAAACAAAAAAAGAATGTCAGCGTTAGGCTTCGAACCTAGGACTTAGTGTGAAAAACAGATCTTTTAGCTAGACTAAAAACTTCCTTGAAAATAAATATTACTATTTTATTTTACTTTAATTTAAACTTTTTAAAATTGAATTAAGTTATTTTAAAATGATAATATTTGATCAAAAAATTAATACTAAGTTTAAATTTAACAAAATGTAGTTTTAGGTATTGTCAGAGGTCTTAATATTCCTGTATTTATTCTAAATAAAAAACTACTTTTTACCATATGATACCCAAGGAATAAACTTATGCTAATTGTTGTAAAACTCTTTAATTATTTTTGAATCTTAAACAAAATATATCAAACAAAACATTCTTTTCATTGAAAGTATTTGAATATTACTTCTTTTAATGCAGATATATCCTTTTTAAATTAATTATTTCCGTTTAAGACTTTTTTCAAAAACTTTAAAAATTTATAAATGTGTAATGATTTTAAAATCAATTGAAATTTTTAGCTTTTTAAATCAGTTTATATATTATTTATTTTATTCAAGCATATTTTAAAGATTTCGATTTTCAAGCTTAAATATACACTATAAACTTAAAATACCCTTAAAAACTTGTTTCAAAATTTAAAAATGTTTAATTTCTAACTTTTTTTTTTTTTGAACACTGGAAATTCAGCAAAAAAAAATTAGACAGAAAAACTAAGCGTTTAAAAGAGGTTCATTTTAAAAGGTGCATTCTTTTTTTGTTTTGTTTAATTCCTTTTAAAAAAATCAAATAAATTTTATATATTTTTGTTTTTGATATATTTTTTAAACCATTCTCAATAAAATAAAATCTATAATGCAGAAATGTTTAGAGACCTCCAAAACTATATTAATATTGATTTTGCTAATATTTGAAAATACCAAATTTAAACAAATTTTAATTACCACATTAAAAATTAAAAACAAAACCAACAAAAACTAATTATTTAAAAAAAATGTATATCCCACAGATTCTTAAGAAACACGATTACTTTGGAAAGTATGGTAAAATCCATAAAGTAGTGATAAACCCAAGTACAACTTATGCGGGGGTGCAAGGACCATCAGCTTCGGCGTATGTAACATACGTTCACAACAACGACGCGTTGAGGGCGATTCAGAATGTCAACAATATTACGATCGACGGCCGTCAAATTAAAACCAGTCTGGGTACAACCAAGTATTGTAGCCACTTCATGAAGAACCAACAATGCCCCAAGGGCGACTGTATGTATCTTCATGAGCTGGGAGATCAGGAGGCTAGCTTCACGAAAGAAGAGATGCACCAGTGTAAGCATCAGGAATATGAAAAACGCCTTCACGATGCCTTAATAGCGTCCACTGCATCTCAGACAGCGGCTCCATTGCTGCCGATGCATGGCAGCACTGGTACACCGAGTGCCACGGAGTTTAAAGTGGGTGGTGAACCACGGGTCGAGAGTCAGAGTAGTGCTCCCATCAAAATTAGTAATAAAAACAATAACGGTGATAATAAATTAGTAAATGGGAATAGCAGCAATTCTGGAAGCGGAAGCAGTGGTTCTTCCAGTCAAGATGCCTGGCCAAGTCTGTCTGTTTCGCCTGTGAACAGTAAGGACGGGGTGAACGGTGTGATGCCACCCTCGTCCAGCAGCAAAAAAGCCAACAAGGAAAAGGAGAAAGGGAAAAAGGACAAGAAAAACAAGAAACAAAGTAATCACAACAAAGAGAATCAAAAAGATTCAGCTACTACGTCGGCCACAACAAATGGTTCCACAACCGCACCATCAACAAAGTCGGTTGAAAAACACACAGCTCACGAGAAAGAAGGTGGCGGCGTCAACGGCAAACAAAATAGAAAAAGGAACAACAGTAGCAAATCGAATATCTCGCCAGACGATGAAGTTCAATTTATCGAATACATTGAAAAAGATTGTAATGGTAGTGAAGACAGTGACAACGGTAATGGTAAGAACACCGACTCAAGGTCGTTAAGGTGAGTATTCTACTTCTTTGTTGTGTTTCTTTATAATATTATTTTTTGTTTTAAATATTTGACAAATAAATATTGTTTCCAGTTCATCAAGTTCTAACAACAGTGACAGCACGTCGTCACTTAGTGAGAGTACAAGTGGGAAAAGCTCGCCTGGAAATGATTTTCCGGAACAAACAGTATCCTCATCTAAAGGTGTATGTTTGGAGCAAACAATAACATCAGTGGACAAGAAGAGTCCCATAGAAACATTAAACAACGTATTAAACAGTGGATCAACGACGATCCCACATCCAGAACAACCATCAGTTAACAATAAACCAATTCCAAACAGCAATCTAATAGACTCAACCGCAGGTGAGGTTTTCTTTTAATTTATTTTTTTAATATATTATTATTGCTATTGTTTGGTTTACCCTTAAACTCAGAAAATGTGTTAAATTCAGTTTTAACTCAATAGAAAGTTCACAATATTTCTTTTACTTATTTTTGTCACATTTTTAAAGGTTTTTAAGACAAAAATATCCTTATAAAATCAACAACTTCACAAATACTATTTTCTTCAACAATGCCAAAGTAAAGCAGTCTTGGCTCTAGAAAGTCTTCACAATAATTTTTTTCTTCTTATTTTTGTAACATTTTTAGAGTTGTTTTTAAGACAAAAATAGCCTTATGAAATCCAAATCTTCACAAATACTTACGCATACTAAATAAAAAATAACTTACACCTATTTTCTTTACTCAACAATGCCAAAGTAAAGCAGTTTTGGCTCTAGAAAGTCTTAACAATAATTTTTGTTGCTTATTTTTGTTACATTTTTAGAGTATTTTAAAGAAAAAAATATCCTGATCAAATAAAAATCTTGACAAATAGCTTCACAAACTTATAAAAAATTCACCCCTATTTTTTACTCAACAATGCCAAAGCAAAGCAGTCTTGGCTCTAGAAAGCCTTCACAATAATTTTTTTCTTCTTATTTTTGTCACATTTTTAGAGTCTTCTGAAGACAAAAATATCCTTATAAAATCAAAATCTTCACAAATACTTACACAAACNAAAAATATCCTGATCAAATCAAAATCTTCACTAATACTAACACAAACTAAATAAAAAATAACTCACCCCTATTTTCTTCAACAATGCCAAAGTAAAGCAGTCTTGGCTCTAGAAAGTCTTCACAATAATTTTTTTCTTCTTATTTTTGTAACATTTTTAGAGTTGTTTTTAAGACAAAAATAGCCTTATGAAATCCAAATCTTCACAAATACTTACGCATACTAAATAAAAAATAACTTACACCTATTTTCTTTACTCAACAATGCCAAAGTAAAGCAGTTTTGGCTCTAGAAAGTCTTAACAATAATTTTTGTTGCTTATTTTTGTTACATTTTTAGAGTATTTTAAAGAAAAAAATATCCTGATCAAATAAAAATCTTGACAAATAGCTTCACAAACTTATAAAAAATTCACCCCTATTTTTTACTCAACAATGCCAAAGCAAAGCAGTCTTGGCTCTAGAAAGCCTTCACAATAATTTTTTTCTTCTTATTTTTGTCACATTTTTAGAGTCTTCTGAAGACAAAAATATCCTTATAAAATCAAAATCTTCACAAATACTTACACAAACTAAACTTAAAACAAAACTCACAGCTGTTTTTTACTCAACAATGCCAAAGCAAAGCAGTTTTGTCTTTAGAAAGTCTTAACACTAATTTTGTCACATTTTTAGAGTACTTTTAAGACAAACATATCCTTATTAAATCAAAATCTTCACAAATACTTACACAAACTAAACTTAAAACAAAACTCACAGCTGTTTTTTACTCAACAATGCCAAAGCAAAGCAGTTTTGTCTTTAGAAAGTCTTAACACTAATTTTGTCACATTTTTAGAGTTTTTTAATACAAAAATATCGTGATAAAATCAAAATCTTCGCAAATACTTACACAAACTAAATCAAAAATAATTCACCCCTATTTTCTTTACTCAATGCCAAAGCAAAGCAGTTTTGGCTCTAGAAATATTTATTTTTTGCTTATTTTTGTCCCTTTTTCCCCCTTATTTTCCTTACTCATCAATGATAAGCTGTTTTGGCTCTATAGAAATTGTTAACAATAATTTGTTAGTCTTATTTTTGTTACATTTTTGAAGTATTTTTAAGACAAAAAATTCATGATCAAATAAAAATCTTCACAAATACACAAACTAAATAAAAAAAAAAAAAAACTCACCCCTATTTTTTTACTCGACAAAGCATTGAATTCAAAGTTTTTTTTTTTTTTTTTTGTATTTTTAGTAAATACTTATTTAATTGTGCTCTTTTTGATTATTTAAATTTATTTTAATGAAAGTTATGAATTCACTGAATTNAATTTTAATGAAAGTTATGAATTCACTAGGAAACCAAAAACTCTCCCCCATTTGATGANTATTTTAATGAAAGTTATGAATTCACTGAATTATTCTTCGAAAAATTGCTAATTAAAACACTTCCCATCATGTAGGAAACCAAAAACTCTCCCCCATTTGATGATATTTCAATCTGTAATACATATTAGAATTTTTCTTTGTTAATGCAGTCCATTTTGTGAAATAATACTTTTATGATCTTTCTAAGACAATGCAACGTTTATTAATTATACAAACAAATGCTTAAATCTAACAACACTTGTTTAGATTTCCAATTTGTTATGAATTTAAAAATATACTTTCTCTAACATAAAACCCTATTTCTTTCCAGCTGGCCTTTCAAATCTTAATCTCTTCGACTGCAATAATAGTTTCTTGGTGCAATCTTTCCATCCTATGTTGAAAAAATTAGAAGCTGAGAGAGGACAACAACTCCCAGACTTGATAAATGGTAAGTTAGTTGTCTTGGTAATTTTTTCGACTCCTTCCACTCACTGAATCATAATCCAAAGTCAATCATAAACGTTCTACTCCAGGAATAGACAGTTATCAGAACCATGTGAACAACACCGGAAATGGTGGTGGTGGTTTAGGACCTTTGAATGGTATCAACAATCTGAATAACTTGGTGAATTTGCAAAACCAATTGAACTACAATCAGCCCGAGGACTGGGAACAAGTTCTGAAACTGGCAATGATGAGAAACAATGCCAACAAACAGCTCGAAGAGAGAAACAATTTACTGAACATGATGGGCAATAGCCTTGGGGGAGGAAAGCCTCACAGTCTATTAGGTAAATGGTATCATGTTAAATTGAATTTTCTTTATTAAACCGACTTCCTCCGATAGATTTTAACAACAGTCAAAATTTCAATGGTGCTATGGACCCAAGTTCCCTGTTTCCAATGCAACGGGAGCTCCAACAGCACAATCAACAACACAATGGTTTTGGCCAGAATGACAACCTACTTGGAACAGATCTTTTTGGACCTAATATGTCGAAATTCTTTGATTTCCACAAAAATCAACAGCAGCAACAACAGCAAACACAACAAGTTGGTGTCTTTTAATGCTTTGCTTACCAAATTGCTCTTATTTTTCCGACTTTTAGCAGAACTTTATGGTGAACGGACACAACTTAATGAACCAAAGGGATCACCACATGGGCAACATGATGGACGCGAGGGTCAACCGACAGTTCTTAGAACAACAGCAAATGAGTGAGTTCCATGATCTCTCTGGAGATGTTGAGGAGTTAATTTTGTTATGTTTACAGATCAATTAGGAAACAAATTTGACAATTTACCGCCACATCACATGCTAGCGCAGCAGCAGCAACAACAGACCCAACAAAAACCACCAACTAGAATGCCAGTATTCCCACAAATGAGCTCGAGCGCCGATGATGATTTAGGTAGGTTTTTTTTATGATTTTTTTTAAACTTTGTTTGAAGTATTTTTTTATTTTAATGTTTTGGATTGGAAAATATTGATAGGGTTCATACAAAGGCTTTTTAGGGCTCTTTAGGATTTAGGGAAAAAATACTTAACATTTTTCTAAACCTATAAAAAATTCAGGGAATTTCGATTAATNTTATGATTTTTTTTAAACTTTGAAGTAGGTTTTTATTTTAATATTTTGGATTGGAAAATATTGACAGGGTTCATACAAAGGCTTTTTAGGGCTCNATGATTTTTTTTAAACTTTGTTTGAAGTATTTTTTTATTTTAATGTTTTGGATTGGAAAATATTGATAGGGTTCATACAAAGGCTTTTTAGGGCTCTTTAGGATTTAGGGAAAAAATACTTAACATTTTTCTAAACCTATAAAAAATTCAGGGAATTTCGATTAATATTAAACCAAAAAACTGAAGAAAATCTTACTAAATTAGGTTTAATTTTTTGAACAAATTTTGCTACCGCGAATTCTAAAAGGAAAACTAAAATTATTTTGAATAAGTATAAACACATTAACAAATTGAAACAAATTAAAAAAAAAAATATTATTTACATATATTTTCAATTTATTAAGCAATTAACATTTACAAGGGTTAATGTTGTTGTAAATAATAATGGTAATTCAATTTTAAAATAGTTTTAAATTAGACGTATTTTTTATGTTTAGATATTTTTGTTATAGAAAGAAAAAATCTGAATTAAAGACAGAATTAAGATTAAAATCAATATATTTTAAATTCATTCATGAATGAAAAATTCAAATTAATTACAATTAAAATAATTAAAACAAAACATAAGATAAAACAATTATAAAAAAATCCGAATAGAAATATTCGGTGTTTTTTTTTTTTTTTAACACAAACTTTTTAAATTATTTTTAGATCATTTAAAACGAAAAATAATCTTTATGAAATTGAAATCTCTACTTTTACTTCAATAAAAAAGACCCAACGATGTTTAATGCATCAACAAATCTCTGTAAATTTAATTTAAAAAATTCAATAAAAGTTTAAAAAAAAAAGCAAAGTAGAATACTTTACTTAATAAAGGTTTTTTTAAAATCTAGTTTAAACCTTAAAAAGGTTTCTTTTTAACTTTAGGCGCTTTTTATGAACCCTGTAATAATTATCTTTAAATTATTTCAAAATATTTTTTTTAGTATTTTTGTTTAAATTGTATTGTTTTTTTAACTTAAAATTTATTTGATTTTTAAAAGAAAAACTAAATTACTTGAAATGTAACATGTTAAAGTTTTTAAGGCATTTTTTTGGTTCAAACTGTTCTATAAACAAATGACTTTTAATGTTTTTTCATTTATGTTTTGTTTTTAGTCGAAATATTTTAAATAATTTTATTTATTTTTAAGTCCAAAATGGTTTTTATTTTTATTTTTTATAATTTAATTAGCAATCTTATTTTCCTATTCTATATTTTTTGATATTTTTATGGTTTTTTTGTTTGTTTTTTATTCATTTTTTTGTAAATTTATTTTTCTATTTTTTCTATCCCATATTTAACTAATATTTGCATAAACATTTTTGCGAGCTTATTATTTTTAATTTAACTCAAAAATATTTTATTTTTCATATTCTAAGTTATTTTTTTATTTTGTTGGATTTTATGATCTTTAACATTTAAATAGAATTGTTAGATAAAATGTTTTCATTCATTTTCTATATTTAGTTTATATTTTTAATTAAAATGTTTTGTTTTTATTTTTTTCTTAATATGTTTATTATTTCATCTAATTTTTACTTTATTTAATAACAAATATTTTTTTCTTTTAATTTAAATATTGTTTTCCTTTTCCATAAGAAATTTATTTTTTTGTTTAATGATTATAATTTTTTTTTTTTTTATTTTCTTATTTTTTTGTATATTTTTGTTTAGGTTATGACTTATTCAAAAAATATTTTTTTAAGCTTATTTTATTAACTCAAAGATAAAATAATAATTTTAAATAATTTTGTTATTAATTTAATGTAAATGTTTAATTGAATTCAGAAATTAGACAAATATTAAACAAATGTTTCTAGCAATATTAAAAATATATTGTTGTTAATTTTGTTTTCTTTTTTCTAATTTTGTTATTTGTTAAATATCTTTTTTTAAAAGCTTTTATTTAATTTGACTTGTATATTTATATATTTATTTTGTGTTCTGTTTTTAAACCGTTTTTAACATGTTTTATATTTTTATTTATGTAATATTAANATTGTTGTTAATTTTGTTTTCTTTTTTTCTAATTTTGTTATATAATATCTTTTTTTAAAAGCTTTTATTTAATTNTCTAATTTTGTTATTTGTTAAATATCTTTTTTTAAAAGCTTTTATTTAATTNACTTGTATATTTATATATTTATTTTGTGTTCTGTTTTTAAACCGGTTTTAACATGTTTTATATTTTTATTTATGTAATATTAAAAATTTCGATATTTTTTGTTTCATATATTATTATGTTTTTAATCTTTAAAATTACTATCATTCTTTTCCTACATTTCTATTTCAATATTAAATGTTTAATTATTTCTTTTTTTTATGTTTTTTATATTTGCATTTTATTTTTATTTATTATTGTATTTGTTTTATTTTTAGTGTTCGAATCAAATTGTAATCTTAAAACCCTTCAAAAAACAAAACATTTTTTAGTATAGTTTTCAAAAAACAAAACATTTTTTAGTATAGTTTTCAAAAAATAAAAGAAAACCATTAACAATTATTCTTTAAAATTCCAGGCTTTGATCCCTTCATTGAAACACAGAAAGGCCTAGCGGAGTTGATCGAGAACGAACACTCAACGCCATCGTCGNTATAGTTTTCAAAAAACAAAACATTTTTTAGTATAGTTTTCAAAAAATAAAAGAAAACCATTAACAATTATTCTTTAAAATTCCAGGCTTTGATCCCTTCATTGAAACACAGAAAGGCCTAGCGGAGTTGATCGAGAACGAACACTCAACGCCATCGTCGACATCAGTTCCAAGTAGTACCAGCAGCGGCAGTAACAACAGTGGACATTCGAATTCTCAAAGACCCAGAATGCCACCACCTGGTTTTAACCATATACCCCCATCATCTGGACTTAACAATGGCTTTGGTCCAAGACAACCCCCACATTTCCATCAGGCTCAACAACAACAACCACCACCACCACAACAGTCTAGTAAAATGTTATCATTCATGAATAATCAGCAGACACCGGCTAATGGGCCAAACTTTGGCGGTAACGGCTGGAATTTGCCAAATTTCGGTTTCGGTATGTTCCCTCAACAGCAACAACAACAGATGCCCCCACAAATGAGTGAACAACAGATGCATATGGGGCTATTAGGACAAAATCAGAATGGTGGCAATCAACATAAAGGTGAGTGGTTTTTTTTCTTAAATTTATTGAACAATATTTTTTATTTG
>JXPG01022632.1:1978-12545 GCA_001015175.1 Megaselia abdita
AGCTTAGCGAGCGCATATTCCATTACTTCAGAAATAGTATTAAGAAATTGTTTCTTGCCTCTCACCAAAATTACCAAGTCATCTTCATAAGCAACGACCTTAACCCACCCGTGATCATATTAACAACAAGAAGCCACAACAGGGGTTCGGCTTTAGTCTTTGACCCATTCTCTGTTGATAATATGTCTGTTAAAATAATGTTCTATAAATGCGTTTTTGAAATTCATATCATGGTCGATCAAAACTCCTAGGTATTCATCGACTCTGATTTCGGTTTCTCCAACGTAAGCGTCATGAATTTTCTTTCTCCCGCAGTTATTAATACAATTTCTGTTTTGTGATCTAAGCTAAAAAATTGAATGGGAATGAAGTTTTAAAAATTTAGTTCAATTTAAATTATATATATTATTATATTATTATAATAAAGAAAGCTTAAGATGGTGTGATCATTTTGATGATTTGCTGTTACAAAAACACCTTATGCCATGCTTTCATATTATTTTGATAAAAATCGAAAGAAAGATAAATTTGAGTGTTAATTGGTTTTGAAATGTTTTAGCTACTTCTTGTATTTTAGCCTCTATTTTCAAAAAATCTTATCCGGAATATTGTTAATGTCAATCAATATATTGTTTTAAATAGTCAAATTCAAAATATTTGTTTGGAAACAAACAACGATTGGGAGACGTAAGTTTTCATTTGATAGTTTATTCCTTTTTTGAATATTTTGTTGTTTTTAAATAAAAGGTTTCTTCAAAACGCTATATATACTGTTTGTATTCTATTACGATTTTTTCTTTGGTTTGTAAAACGTAGTACTTTAAATGTTTATTGCTTTACTTTCCATATAATTGAATATTTCGTTGCGTTTCCTTTGTAAGTTTATTTTAAAACTTGTAATTAGTCGTTAAATTTTCGGCTTTGAATTCCAAATAACATATTTTCTTATTCCGTTTCGTTTGTAAACTTCCTTGAAAAGTTATTGTTGAACGTCGCATATCTTGCATTAAAACCACATTTTATTATATGGCGCCATATTTTAATATTGCTTTTACATCAAAGATATAACATTTCATTCAAAACCAAAAACTCTTAGACAATAATTGTTCATGTTTTAAATAAATTAGAATAAAATTAGAAGACAAATTAATCAAATATGTTTTTTGTTTAATTTCATTTATATTTGTAGTTTCAAGCAAAGGAGTAAACTCCACCTTTGGGCGTTTGAATTAACGTAACTGTTAAAATATGTTGTAAATAAAATATTTGAAAAAAAGAAGGAGAAGGTATTTTTCAACACAAGTTGTGATTTTTAATTTAAAGCTTTTTTGTTTCACCACATACCTTTTTTAATACAATTTAACAAACTTTTTAATAACCACACAAAAAAGCTTTTTTCGTGTAAATTGATTATTTACTTGTGAGAATTGGTGTTGTTAAATTAATCTTTTCCTCTGATTTAAACATTTAAAAAGGTGAAGTCTTCTCCTTGCTCGTTTAGCTTAAGATAGTATATAGTTACAAAAGCTTTCTAGTGTGGCCCTTTAAAAAGTTTAGATATTTGTTGCTTTAATATGTCAATAAATAATTTTATATAAAACTTATTTTAATGAAACCTTTTATTTTACAGGTCCCGGTTTGTCAGATCTATAATAATTTCTTTATACCATAGAAATTTATTGTAGGCAATAAAGGACGCAAATTCACCAAAATATCACTCTTTGGTGGCATTTAATTTTAGAAATTTGACATATTTTTTACGTTATATATAAATTTTAAATTATTAATCGATTTTAATTACTTTTGTGTAGAACATATTTACAAAACTTTATTTTTAACATCAAATTATTTCTGAAATTAAGTTTTTGAAAATTGTAACAATTACCGTTTGTCACATGTATGTTTAATAAAATATTAAAATTCTGATTTCGCTTTCTATTGTGTTTTATTGAATTAATTTAATTCCGTCATATCCTAATGATAATCAAGGTATACAGCTCATTATAGAACGACTTACTCTAAGTTACAAATTTGGAATTCAGTGTTTTGTTCAGAATGTTTGAATAGAGAGATTCAGTGGACTCTATACTTGGGAAGTATTACATTATCTTTCAAAAGATCTCTTTTAATTTTAATTCAATATTTGAAAGACTTAAATCTCTTAAAATGAATACAATTGAGAAAATATATAATCTAACCCACCTAATGCCAAAAATTTGGTATGTTTGGACGTGGCACTGAAAATTTGTTCAGAAACCCAAGCTATCTATTATGCGCCAGCAATGAACATGACACTAAATTATGCACCCCAAACAAGGACTCACCTGTAAAACAGTACAAATGTTTCAACTTTGCCGCTAGCAATTGCCAGGATACCATTCATAAAGCAAACGACCCAAGATATCCATCTAGAGAAAAATATGCGCTTATGCGGAAACAAGACACTAGTAAAGTTTCTACACCAGGATCAACTATTAGAAAGCAACTTTTCGTTTGTTTGTTGATTGTGGATATCTGCGTCCTGTCTATGCTGCCGGAAACATTTCAATTGATCATCCTAAGGACGTCTTTTTGTCTCCACTACCTCAGAGAGAATCTAAAAACAAATAATAGTAGGACAAGAAATAAATTAGTTAATAGCTAGTTGGCGATTTAGAACCAATTTGTTCTCCTAATATATTTTGTAAGTTTTCCTAAGTCGAATATTTCTAGCTTTGGTTCTTCAAAGGTTTGAAGTCGGATCCTAGCTAATGATGGGCATTCACACCAGAAATGAAAGTCTTGAATATCGTCTTTTGCTTTCGCAGTAGTCTGAGCGATGTTTCCCGGAGGCTGTGATATAGCCCTCTGTCGGGTGGTTCCCTGTTGGGTTAGACAATTCTTTGCTTGCTGTCTTCACTGAAGAGCTGGCTGTTATGCCTGTCTCTTGATGTTTGGCTTGACCGTTACCTTGGTTTTTAGCTTGACTGTTGCCACCTTTTCGATCAATTAGACTGGAAGAGAAAATAACTTTTGGTTTGTTTTGTTGGTTATCACTCATATTTTGTTCCCTTCTGCCTTTCACTACAATGAGCGTAGTTCTAACACAAGTCTGGAAATTGGGTTGCGATAGGAAAGAGTAGAGAGAAGACATCACTAGAAAACTAAGAAGGCCCCAAAGGCGAGGGACTTGTGATAAGTTATCAACACCCTATTTAACCCTTACAAACAATTAATAACCTACCACCACAAACCTAGAAAGCAACCAGAGTTGATATACAATAGTCAAGATTTTCCTGACAGTTTTAATATGTCATTCAAGACGCCAATCTCAAAGGGAGCTATACTAAAATACTCCGATCAAGTTAAAAATAATCGTAGTGAAGATCTTTTCAGTATGAAAGACTTATTTCGTAATTTATAGTATAGCTCCAAAAATTACATTTTGAAAATGACGTCAACAATTCGAATGTTCTTTGTATGCGGATATGTTAACGCTAGACACAAGTAGTTGGAACTTAAAATTGGATATTTCTCATATAGTCTTAAAAGGCTAAAACAGTAGCAATTCCAAAACCTGGGAAATATCCAAAACTACCATCAAGCTACAGACCAATAAGCCTCTTGAACTCCATGATAACCATCCACAACCATATAATAAGATTCCCGACAAGAACTCTTCATGATAAATACCATCACAAGATGATCCACACAATATGATATAGTAAGGGATCTAACTATTGTCAATTAATTTATTAACTTAAATTTGAATCTGAGAAGCTAATTATTATAGTTGACTTTCATTAATTCTAGAGTTTATTTTATAAATTTTTTTGAATATCTTTTTACCTTTAAATAGTTTATGTATATATTGTAAATATAGGATCTCATAAATAGTTGTAAGCATGTAAAAATTAAGATTTTATTGATATGATTAAAATTATTATTATAAGGTCTTATTATTTTCAATAATACAATTATTTTTTGAGATTTTATATTTTTTTATATGATGTTGATACTGATGATACAATTATTTTTATTTAAATAATTTTAATAAAACTAAACTCTAAAACGCTAAACTCGAGGATATCCCATAAGACTCATTTATCAAGATCTCGTATTAAATCGGTTTTATTGGATTTGATGTCTTTGTCATTAGCGAACTTTTATTTTTGTTAACAACTTCGGGGTCTAGAGACTTGAAATTTTTACAGAGCATTTTTTTTTAATTGGATAAATACACTGAGGGGCAAAAAACTTGTTTATTTGTCATCTTACATCTTGAAACTTTCAGGGTAGATTGATATCTGAGATGAGAAACTTCGATTCCGGTTTGGGAAAATTTGGTTCAGTACACTGAGAAAATTTATAGTTTGAAACACTTTTTTTCTTAATTTAAAAATTAATTTTGTTATGTTTTTTCTATTTTAACAAGAGTAGTATAATTTTAAACAGTAGAGCTTCAGGAGTTCAAAAATACAAAAATAAGTTTTCTAAAAACTAAACACTGAGAATTGATATTCAAATATTGGACAATACTAATTTTAAATTACTCATTGGAAAAATAAAAACTAAAAAATTATTTTTAAGCAGAATTTTCTTGCTAAATCATCTTTTTAATGGAGGAATTTATTTTATAATTTTACACTGATATTTCTTATAGGAATTAATAGTGTAACGGAGAATCTAAATAAGATCACTAAACCCTCATTAAAATTGGAAGTAAAACTCGAAATGAAATCATACATTGCGAGAGTATTTACTTGGTCACGGGAAAAAAACAAACGGTTTGTGTGGATTTGAATCGAATTCGATTCGAAAATGTAAAATTTCAATTGTAGAAGAAATTCTAATATTGAAGAGATGATTAAGTAAGAAAATTCGACATTAAAAATACATCACATCTCAAGGCATCAGGTTTGTGTACAAAATTATTATGTTTTAAAATTTAAATATAAGAAAACATTATTTCCAAAATGTTAAAATATAAATTGAAAAAATAATACGATTACTAACAAAAAATATCCGGGTTGGTACATTGCTGCTGTTGGGCGAGCTTCAGTCTTCAATGATCTAACGTGTTGCAATGCTGAAGAATAGCAGCAGTTCTCGCTGTGCTCAGGCAACAGGACGGGTTATAGGTGGTGGATGATGGAAGGCCTATAGATATATAGGTTAGCTGCAAATATTGGAATAAGCAGTCCCGAAACAAAAGCGGCAGGTGATTATAAATCCCTGCACCCTGCTGGGATCTGGCAGCAGGCAGGTGAGCGTCTGTTCTTCTAGTGGAAGCGGCTCCTAACAATATCCGGCTGATGGTATAACAAGCCTTGATCGAAACTAATCAAGCTACTTCCTTATCCGCATCGTTAGAGGGAGGCGATACTGGTTCTCGAGATACTTCCTTGACCGCTACTTCGTTAAGGAAGGCGGAGCTATAGCTACTTGTCTGGCAGTAGAGGATGATCTTCTGAAGAGTAGTGATGATGAGATGCCACCTGACATTGCACTTAACGTATCTCCTGGTGAACAAAGTTCTGGTAATGAGCTTGCGACGAATAAAACGTAAACTCCAAGGACAAAGGAAGGTCCAACAATCGGACGGTTAAGGTCGCGAGTAAGAGTCATACTAGAAGGGAGGATCTACAGCACGAAAACTTCTTCCTAAGCAAGCAAGAGGAGTCAATTGTGATCGGTAGTGAGCTTACTCCTATAGATCTCGATCATGGAGAGTGGGCTCTGGATATCATAAAGAAGTATGAGATTTTGGATTATAAGGCGTCCTCCACTTCTTGTTCAGGTATGAAGACGCCCTCTACAGATGATGCAGAGAAGAGGAACAATTCTCACGATGCTTCGGATAGAGGGGAGGAGAAGAAGCAACGCCGCGATGTTAACAAATCTTCGCGTAGAAACGATGACAAAAGAGTGAAGGTAAACCATCCTATGCCCATTGGCTCTAAGAAAAGCGACCAAGGCAGGGTAAGATTTATCGTTCAGATGCCTCTTAACGAACTCCTGAAGCAGGATCTAAAGGTATTGATCGTGGATAAAAACGAAACCGATCTACATATCAAACCGGACAACTACAGTAGGGTTGAAAAGGGTATTCTGAAGGGGCTCTTTGAGTGGAGAAAGAGTAATCCTTCACGCAGTGCCCCCATTTACAGTTCCCAGGAGCGCTTCAGAGGACACAAAATGATCAGCTGCGATTGTCGAGGTTCGGTGGAATTCCTTAGGATGTCAAACTAGAAGTCCTTCATCTAAGGGCACTACCTGCGATGCTGAAGGCTTACGTCAACATCCCTCTATCTGTGGATGAAAAACAGGTAAATAGCCAGTTCGGCGAAATGACGCTCACCGTTCTCCGGGCTCAAGACCCGGATGTTCCGATGAATACTTGGAAGTTTCTCAGGGTCGGTAAGATCTTTATAACTCAATAGACTACAGACCAAGATCCTGTATATTAGTTAGGAAATCTATTAATGCTTTTCTGTTTCCTAATTTCAGTGACGAGGGCATCACTACTATCAGCATTGAGGGGGCATCCAATATCCTCATGATATCATCAGCGTACTGTGCGCACGACAAGGATACTCCGCAGGGTTAAATAGATTGCCTGATAAAGGCAAAGAGGAAATGCGTCATAAGTGCAGACGCTAAAGCAAGACACCTTCTATGGGGTAGCACGGAGATAAACCAAAGGGGTGAGTTACTTTTTGATTATATTAACACAAACGATTTGCTTGTAACTCTATGTTGTAATATGGATCACAATAGTATAGCAAACTGGAGGGTTGCGGAAAACTACTCCTTCTCTGATCATAGAGAAGACTGTTGTTGGAAGCCCAGTTTTTGGCTTTTATGGCTGTTAGTAGTCAACGAAGTTCTGCTGAAGATTGAAAAACATAGAGTTCAGGTGGTAGNNNTGGTTCTTCTATCCTCAGAACTCTTTCCCCCAATAATAAGTGGACGTGTGGGTAAAGCACTGAAATTACTGGAGGAATGAACAATGGAATGTGGACTGGGGGTAAATCCTAACAAGAATGAGTTAGACCTCTTCACTAGGGAGAGATCTATTCCAACCTTTAACACTCCAATTCTAAACTTAAGTGGAGTAGGAACATTGAAGAAAGAGTTAAGAAGGCTCAAGCATCCTATTATGTGTGTTGAGAAGCGTTGGGTACAACTGGGGGCTATCTCCAAAATGAAACACATTGGATTCTCATTGCTATCGTTAGGCCCATACTTATGTATGACAATTACCTTGGTAAAGAGGAACTGTAGCAAACTGGATAAGGTTCTCCGTAGTGTCTGCATCGGTATTACACGTGAAATGAGGACCACGCCTACTGCTACACTATGCTAGCTTTCTCCAAATACTTGGCAGGAAATGCTGCTATCAGACTCACGTCGATAGGACAATGGAGGGAGAAGCCATATACTCGGGATAAAAATGGGTAATCTGGATGGTTGCGTCGAGAACATCGCTTTCCAAAAATGTGCTCTAACTTTGACGAGTCGTTCAGGCTACCAGACTTCTGCACGGTCTTTCAGGGCGAGGTTTACGCCATAAAAATAGCCTGTGCGGCTTTTTTAGAGTTAGCAGAGGATAATCTGTTGGCACTGACTGGCTATCTGTGTAGACAGTCAGGCGGCGATTAAGTCCCTAACCTCCGTCTCAACAACTTCAATTCTGGTTAAAGAATGTAAAGAGTTGCTAAATTTAATTGGTAGCAACTCTAGTTTGTCAATTCTATAGGTACCAGGGCACTCCGAAATTCAGGGTAATGAATGGCTAGACAAGGATCAGACCTCCACATTTCGTGGGGGAAAAAGTTCCCACCCCAATAGCTCCACCCAAGGCGACGATCAGGGATAAGCTAAATGTGGTCTCCGATAAGGAATGGGTCAGGTCGGGCTACGCGACAAAATATATCTTGATAATCGTATTGTGCCTTTTCCTACCTACCTAACAAAAAATTAGTAAAAAAGAAATTCAATCTGAAATAAAAGGATATATTAATATTTTCATAATTTTGTTCATAAAATGAATACAATATTATTCAAATTTAAATATTTTCAATTTTTAAAAATATATTGTTTTGTACAAAAATATATAAAACTAAAAAATGAACTCTCATAAAAAAATCTCTCTTTTACAAAAAAGCGTTTATTGATTTCCGATTAAAAAATAAATCTAAAATTCAAGTTTATAAATAAAAACATAATTACGTTTATATATAAAAGTTTGGATTATTCTCAGTTTTAATATTTAATTTGAATGTAGGCCTCAGCAATGAATAAAATGTTATATAACAACTGCACATATTAAAAACTCATAACATAAATGTTTAAGATTCTTATACAAATAAATGTAATTGTAATTCTTTGAGGTGAACATTAATAATATATAATACATACATATACATACATACATATATAATACATACAAAAAAACATATTTACTATATATACAACATATTTATATAGTATAGTACAACATATTTGTATATGTAGTATATTGTGTTTATAATAATAATGTATTCAATAAAAATAGTCGCAATTAAGTCGCCCCACCGGGAAACGGACTATTATAGAGGAGATCGTCCTGAGCAATGTTTGTTNGCTATTATAGAAGAGGTCGTCCTGAGCAATGTTTGTTTTAGCGAAAGTGACTTATCTTGTAGCATACGCGAGTAATTTACGCGCAAAGTTTACGTTATTAAAAGAATAAAATACTTTAAAATGTTGTTCATGATCGAATTAAATTTAAAATATATAAAGTAGAATTGCTATGTTATGAAATTGATGAATAGTTTATGAAGAGATCTTGTGTGCAAAAACGATTTATTGAAATTAGTATGACCCAGCTATTCCCTTTAAACGACACGTAAATTGGACTTATGCGATAAAACCACCTCTTTTTTACCAAATTCTTTTTTTTTTTTTAGTGGTAGCATTTTGGAACATTTTTGGGTACTCCGAATTTGAATCCAACGTAAATATATAATGTTATGTAAAAGAAAGACAAACAAAATACTCAAAAATATAATTTAATTTTGAAAAATAACAATGAATTTGGTTGGAAGGAAGTCTCACATTATTGCTTGTTCTTTATCTTGGATTTGATTCTTGTCTTCGTCCGCAGCAGAAGGAGGATGAGCTAAGACGTGGTCAATAAGTCCCAAAAGCTTTGCTTCATCTGGACTCATAAAGTTGTCGCGTTCCATTTTCTGCATTAAAATTTCAAAGTCTTGACTAGTGTGTTTCACATAAATTTTCGTTAACTGTTTCTTCAGTTTTATGATTTCTTCCGCTTGAATTTGAATATCAGTAGCTTGTCCCTAGTAGAAGTATGAAACAAATACTAATAAAAAAATGTTTTGTAAAAAACAAACAAACCTGGGCTCCTCCAGAAGGCTGATGAATCATGATTCTGGCGTTAGGCAAAGAATACCTCATTCCGGGTTCTCCCGCGGCCAACAACAAAGATCCCATAGAACAAGCTTGTCCAACGCACCAAGTAGCAATTGGAGGCTTTATGTATTGCATTGTGTCATAAATAGCCAAACCAGCAGTAACTACACCTCCCGGTGAATTTATGTACATATGGATTGGCTTGTTCACATTTTCAGACTGTAAGAACAACAACTGAGCAACCACTAAAGAACTAATGTCGTCGTGAATAGGACCCATCTGAGAATGTGAGAGGTTACACAAATTAATCTCTATAAAATATCTTATGAAACTTACCACACAAATTATTCTTTCTTTCAGGAGTCTCGAAAATATATCGTAAGCCCTCTCACCTCTGCCGGTTTGTTCAACGACCTGATTTATTTATAAATATTAAAATATTTCATTATGCGATGTAAACAAATTACCATTGGAATCAAATTGAGCTTTAATGATTCGCTGCGATGAAAACTTCGAAGAGATACATTTTGATGAAGCTGAAATTAAAATCATTATGACTAGAGACTTATTGGAACTGTAGAAAGAATAATTACTTGAATAAATTTTCCAAATGAAATCAACGAATTTCTTATCATTTTCGCTTTTTGTTCAATTCAAATTGCAAATAATCAAAATCAACAATCTTCTTCTTTTTACTAGAAGCACACGTCGGGATTTTTATATGGAAAACAGCAACAGACGGAATGGTTTGTACAAATAAACTTCGATTTCTTTTAAGTAGCAGCCGCCGCTGAGATTGCCACGGTTGAGTTATTATACAAACAAATAATATCTATGTATTAAATAACTCAACAAAAAATAATGGCTATGATCTTGAACATTTCCCAACATAATACTTAACTATTGACGAAATTTAAAAAAAAANTTCGATTTCTTTTAAGTAGCAGCCGCCGCTGAGATTGCCACGGTTGAGTTATTATACAAACAAATAATATCTATGTATTAAATAACTCAACAAAAAATAATGGCTATGATCTTGAACATTTCCCAACATAATACTTAACTATTGACGAAATTTAAAAAAAAACTATAAAAGACTTAAAATTCATTCATTTAAAACCTTTGTGTTTCATTTAAGGAGCTAATGGATGTATGGTGTAAGGGCGAA
>JXPG01022659.1:8856-19753 GCA_001015175.1 Megaselia abdita
TTGTAATTTTGCTTTTTTCAAAATACCAAACGAATTACGAAATAATTAAATAGTATTGAAAGTATTAACATTCTGAAATTTCTGAGGTAGATGGTTGGTGTAGGTGCTAAAGAAAACGAGATCCAGTCTGACGACTCTGAGTTCAATCCTCAGTGCATACGCACAATTTTTCGTAAGAAATGACTCTATTCAGAGGAAGAGAAAACTAACAACACTGATGTATAAGAGCAGCTGGTAAACATATAGGAATCAAACATTCCTTAATATCACTGCTACACCTTGAGTCACCTTTGGCTCGTTGTGTATTTTGTCTTTTTAGTTAGATATTTAATTACAACGTTTGTAGTAAAGTTTAAAGAGAAACAGGGTATGTACGATGTGGGTTTCGCTGTCAGAGTAAACTTGAGAAAGAGTAAAATTGAGAATTCGCCCGACATGCGAGTTGAGGAATACTGTGGACAGTGTTCATCAGCAACTGATGTTTTAGGCCCAATCCCACGAAAGCCTAGAAAGGAATGGTTTGACTCTCAATGCATGCATGTTTTCCACTTGCAAGAGAGAAGTGGCTCAGCGTAAAGAAGACAAGGAGTATACACGACGAGTTCAAGGATATGAGGAGACGTGCCGTTAAGGTGTGTCGACAGAGGAAACGCTATTTTGATGAGGAAGGTGGAATTGTTGATTTCGAGGAGCGAAACCAGAAAGTTCTACCAAAAGTGTAGTTCGTATGTCGAAGAAAGCGTCGGAACCATTCATCACCCCAAAGCTACACGAACATCAGTAACACTGCTGAAACCATGGGCCTAAGTGTTAACATCGAGACACTTGGGATAGACAGCGTTGAATTTGAGGTGGTAGATGAATTCACGTATCTTGAAAGCTCTGTTAACACTGCAAACGACAGCACCAAGGAGGTCAAACGTAGGATTATGCTAGAAAACACCGCACTCTATTTGGCTTGAGCACCAAACTAAAGATCTACAAAACCCTCATAATACCAGTTCTGATGTATGGCACAGAAACGTGGTATTGTCATTGACAGATAAGAACAAGTTGAGTATTTTTGAGAGGAAAGTACTGCGAATGATATATGGAAAATCCGATATAACCACGAACTATATCGCATGTAAAAAGACATTGATATCGTAAAGAAAATCCGAAAGCAACAGCTTAGATGGCTAGGCTACTCGTTAACTGGAACTAGAAGACACGGTCTACAATAAAACTCTTTAACCTAACAACAGCTTGAAACAAAACAGGACATCTTCTACGACCAACTAGAGGCTGCCCTTGATGGGTATCCAAAACATGATGAAATACTTCAATGCTCATGACAAAGAGGGCATTTATCGAGGTAATATTGAACAACACAGCTTTCACGGCTACTCTTCTGTGTAAGTGTAGGTTGATGTGTAGTACTTTCCGGAACTTCTTGGAAGCGATATCAGGGACTCAGTTGGTGAAGAAACCGTGCTTCTTGCCAACGATCTCAAGGTGAAGAATGGGAAATACCACCACTCTCGCTTGCTGAGATCAAAGCTGCCATAGGAAAGCTGAAAACAAACAAGAGTTCCGGATTCGATGAAATTCCAGCTGAGCTCTTAAGACAGCTTCGTAGAATATCAGCATCCGCTTTTTCATAAGATATGTTAAATTTTATATATGTCAAAGGAGTATATACAAGAAGGACTGAGAAAACTACTGAACTTATATTAGCGTGCTCGGTGTTACACATAATGCGAGCGTCGAAGCATTTCCTTGGCAACATCATTGCCTTCAGACTCCGAAAATCTACCTCTGACAAGATCCTCACACTGCGACAGATATTTGAGAAGACTCGTGAATTCCAGATTGATACTCACAACAAGCGTATGATAGTATTGTTAGAGAGGAGTTATAAGTAGCAAGGGACCAGTTGGGCATCCCTAGGAAGTTACCAAGAGTGAAGAAACCAAAGTTGCATTTCGTTTATCTGTTTTCTACAACAAAAGTTTTCGACAAGGAGATGTTTTATATTATGACTTGTTTAATATATGTCTGGAAGTCATAGTACGAAGAGTTAAGATTGGAACATCAAGTAGCATCATCACGAAATCGATTAAATTGCTGGGATATACGATGATATTCATATAGTGGCCCGATTTGTGTTTTTTGAGCTGAGTTATCAAATCTAGGTTTATACGAAGAAATACTAAACTAAAGATCTACAAGACACTCATAATACCAGTTCTGATATATGGGGCCGAATTGACAGAATCAAATAAGAACCTATGAGAGGTGTTTCAGAGTAAAGTACAGATTATGATTCATGGACCTATCTGTGAAAACAAGGAATGGAGAATGTGTTACTATATAAGTTGTATAAGAACACCAGCATCGTTTAAAGAATAGCAAACTAACAGGGCTTGTATACCATGACCGGTGGTTGCACTTGTCTAGAGCGGTTCTTAAAATCATAATAATCTCATAAAATATCTAGCTTGTTTTTGATTCAGTCAACATCTGTTTATCAGCTGTTAGCTATTTTTGTGTGCCTATAAATGGGTACACACTGTATAAATATAACAGACTGGATAATAAGCAAACATTTACTTTTTTTATTCAGGCTCATAGTATAGTCGTTAATAAAAAGTAAATAAAATGGTTTCATTAATTTTCGTAGAACAGGCGGTGGTTATCTACACCTGACCTATATATATATCTGTATAACTGGGTTCCAATATTTATAAATAGGAATCCGATATTCATTGTTTCGGCGCGATTCATAATATATTATGATTATTATTAATATTATAGTTAGATGAACACATTTAAATACATGAAGAAGGCAATTTTGTTAAAAATATCAGTTACTAGGGAGATTCCGTTGGCTGGGCTCAATGCACGAGTACGGGCTAGGGCGTAGAGGAGGCTTTCAGAGTAGACCACAAGTCTTACCTTACCTCTCCTCTTGGATAAGCCTTCACAGAAAAAAATAAGTAGTAAAATTTACTACAAAACTTGTAGTAAATTTTATAGTGTACTATAATTAGTAAAATTCACTACGCAAGTAGTTGTAAAATTTACTATTACTATTGTTTTGTAGTAAAATTTTCAATAAATAGATAAATTTACTATGACAAGTATAGCCAAAGTTACTACAATTTTACTACTAAGTAGTTAAAGTTTTAGTAACGAATTCAGCTGAGTAAAATCTTCTATTAGCAAAAATTACTAATCTGTTGATTGTAAAACTACTACTAAGTAGTACAAATATTAGTAACACATTTAATCAGTATTAATTTCTATTAACAGTAAAAATTACTACTCGGATGATAGTACAATTAACGACGAAGTAGTCAAAATATTAGAAACAATTTTGATTAGTGTTCATTTCTATTAATAGTAAAAATTACTACGTAAGAAATAGCTTTAATTACTACTTATTGTCGAGATTGTAGTAAAAAAGATAGTAATAACTTCATTTAGTTAAAATTTCTACTAATAGTAAAAGCTGCTAATCCAGAAATAGCTCAAATTACTATTTTTTAGTAAATATTACTTAGCGAAATTTTAGTTTTTTATTCAGTCTTGAACTCATGAAAATGATGATAGTTTTTTTTCATTTTACTACAAAAAGTAATAAATGTTGCATATATGTAGTAATTTTTACTAATAACTGAAATACCTTTTTTTTCTTAGTAAAATAGTAGTAAATTCTACTATCATATCAGCTAATGTTGAAATCTCAGCATTAGCATTTTTTGCATATATGTTTCTGATTGTGACTTTATATTTGTATAACATTTTATTTGGAACTTTGTCGAAATTAAAGTGTTCGAGTTCAAAGCCTACCACAAACGTTACTTTTCTAGTAGAATTGAACAAATGCAAAATGTTAATAACTTAATACTTAAAATATAAGAAAATATAATTTTTAATAACAAATAAGAAAAATAATAAATTTATTTTTATTTATTTAATATGAGTTACTATTTTGAGTAGTAAAAATTACTAAAATTTTACTACTTTCAATGTAGGTTGGCTTTTACTACTTACTACTTTTTTTCTGTGTTGAAAAATCAGAGCAAAGTTAGATGCGATTCTAAGAACTCTTCCTGATTTACCTTCGTATTGTGTCTCATAGTTAAGTAACTCTTCTATAAAGTTAAAAGGAAAAAATTCAGATGAAGACCTGGGAAGGTTCTTACCTTAAAAACTTCAAACTCCTGTTAGTAGTATGGCGTATCTAAGATTGGAGGATGGACCAAAGGATAACTGACAACACCTAATGTCGAGGCCGAATACTTCTAATAAATTAACACCAAAAATAAAACAGCACTTCATATATGACGTTTTCAACAAAAAAAAGCCTCAAAAGCCCCATAGCTCTTAAAATAAAAACCAAATACTATATGTGAGTAAACAAAAAAGCTGAGAAAAAATCGTTTAAGTGCAAACCAAACAGCGGTATTCGTAAAATATTTCAGCCATATAAACATAAAGCAAATTTAAAAATAAACCCTTCAGTCTCTTCATGGAAATTAGAATCGATTTTACATTTTAAGGAAATTCTAAAAAAAAAAAAGCGATGTTTCTAGATTTCATTCCATTTCCACATTTTATTTACCCTACTTCTCTTCGAAATATTTATCAACTTCTTCTTCTGTTGATATTCTATCATTTGGTGTGATTTGCTGTAGTTTTTGTCGTGTACTTTGACAGCACCAGAAAATTAAGATGACGAGGATTATCTTTTGAATTTTCGCTTTCAATTCTTCTTCTTTCCTTACATCACAATTTTGTGCTTCGTATCGTATCTTTAGGATTATTTAATGGAAAAATTTCTCGGTTTTAGGTGCTCAACATTTTACAAATTCGCTATCGCTCTTCTTATTGATTTTATGGAGCAGATGGTTATTATTTTTTATGGTTCCCTCGTTTTCTACTTTGAAGGATAATTTAAATAATTTTTATAGTCATTCTTTTGTGTTTTTCATTCAATTTTCAGTTGCTAGCTGAGACAATTCTTGAATAACTAATCATCCTTTTTTGTCGTTCGCGTGTCCTTGGGGGATTTTGTCTACTGGTTGCTTTCCTTGTAATAAAATTTCAGCTTTTTTGAAGTTATTCATAAATTTTAGGATGGTTTGTTAGATATTTTTTTGAATAGTAGGGAATGGTGAGTTTATTTCTTTAATAAAAAGGATGTTTTGAAAGGCTCAGAATAATTTAAAAATTATTTTCTCTGTATTTCATATATGAAAAAAAGTACAATCTATGAATTTTTCGTCTGTCTGAACAGTTTTACAAGGCGGATTGTTTGAGTTATCGGTTTTTCGTCCTTCAAATTTCGAGGATATTATTCAAGAATTTAACAAAATAGAAAATTCTTTTCCTATACTCATACAATGAATAATAAATAGAGAAATTAGCTATAGAAATAGGTAGAAAAATTATGGTTACAATAAAATTTACTAATATTAGAATAAGTGTAGCAATTTTTCCTATTTTCAGAACTGAATTTCTCTATACAATTTCTTGTGTGAAATATCTAAAGAAATAGTAAAAATTACAATACGGATTCAATTGTAAATTTGACTACTAAATAGTAAGACTTATTAGCAAATAGTAAACTTTACTAAGTAGTAACAAATAATTCATAAATTGTTGAGTATTTGTAAAGAAAATCTCTTCTCTGTTCTCGAAACTCAAGTTATATCTTGAGGAATCATAAAATTCAGTTTGTTTAAACAGAAACAGTTACAAAATGTAATCTTCAAGTTGACTGAACCATAGTAGTAGGATCTATTTCATGATTTATCCAAAGACAACATAAACCACCGAGACTGAAATTGAAGTCGCAAATGAAGCAACGAAGTTATTTGGTTTCACAGATTATTTTCTTGAATAATTTTAAATGAAAGGACATTATTGTTAGTGTATTTTTGTCTGAAGATAAGAGTATATAGGCGATAAAGCCAATACTTCAACGACTTGGCTTGGCAGTTTAAAGTCAAAACCAACCATGAATCTCTGAACTTATCGGACATTATCAGAAATGATCCTCTGATGAGGCAAAAAAAGCTGAATTTATGATGATATGAAAAGACAGATAGCTTAGTAAGTTTTGTTGATGAAGACTACTTGAGCTAGTTAGTTAGGATGTGAATGCATGAGGCTGAATGTGATAACGTTGCAGATCACCTTGCACGATACAATCCAAAGTAACTAAAGCTGACAAGGCATTTGCTGGCAGGAAGCAATAGAAGTTTTGAGGAAATTGTCATAATTGCTACAAAGTCGGACATTTAAAGGACTGTAGATCCAAGAAGAAGGATTATAGTGGTATTAAGACTGACAAAAGTAGAGCTAAAGCTAATCGGCATTGAGAAAAGATATTGACAAAAGCGTCTGATTTATAGCGGCGAAGGCAAAAAAAATGTTTGTTGTTTTCTTGCTAGACTCTGGGGTTAACTATCATCTACTGATCGAGAAGTGGTAACGCCTACGGGATCGAGATGTTGGTGAATAAAAGAAGAAAAACTACGGAACTAGAGATTAATCCTTATTGGGCAGAGCCATGGTAGAAAAAGTATATATTTTTTGGTATAATTTTTTCCATAATATTATATACTTTTCTAGATATTAATTTATTACAAAAATAAAAATAAATAAGAAGATTTAAAATCTTTATTATGTATATTTATGTTTAAAAATATGATGTTTGGTTTTCCACATTCAATAGATACTACAAAAAATACTAAATTTTCTTAAGCCATCAGACGACCCCACAGATCGAGTATAGTGCTAGTGAAAAAATGCCAGATAGGATTTGGATGGTCATTTTCATAATCTCAAAATTGTTCATTCTGAGGAAAAAATATTTACTATACATTTTGCCCACCCTGGCCAGTAGAATTTGATGGTGTTCACGAAAGAGCCAATAAAGCAATCGAGAGAATTCAATCCTATGTAATAAGTCCAACAACATGGAATGGAATGAAGAACTTTGATGATTTTACGCATTTATGATTGATTTATTTAATTAAAAAGAAGAGTGAAGTTTCCTCGAAATTCCAAGTTTAACGCAATCAATTCAATTTCCAAAATACAGGAACAATTTCCATTCTAAGAATCGACTGAATCTTTTTCGAAGGACCAATTAAACTGGTACAGGAAGAAGAGTATTCAAATCGAAGAGACGACTTAGTTTCCACGACAGAATGGAATCGCTGAGCACTTCAATCGAACTTTGGTAGAAAATCTAAGGACGATGCTTCTGGAATCAAAAATGCCTAAGAGTATGTGGGGAGAAGTCGAACATAAGTAAACTGAAGGTATTTGGATGCAAATCATATGTCTGGATTGCAAATATATGAAGCGTGGGAAGTTGAATGCAAGAAACCATGCTAACAGATACAAGCTCTGGAATATGAAAGCAAGGCAGACATCACTTAAAGTGATGTTAAGTTTGATGAAGGTGGGGATATAGAAGAAAACATGGGAATGCTCGAGAACCAGGAAGTCGTAGAACTACAAGAAGTGGTAGCATCTGAGTCAGAACCAGATGAAGAATCTGATGTTGAGGAGGAGGACTTAAGTAGCCAGCCAAGAAGAAGAGAAAGGAAACGTCGCAAAATAAATTCTTTGGGTTTCTCCCTCCTTAAGTTCTGGTGAAGAGAAAACTTGTTCCGATACATATGGCGACATTTCTGGAAGAAACGACAGAGATAATTGGTTGAAACCTTTAAAAGAAGAACTGTGCTCCATAGACAAAAACAAAGTATTTGTAACGCGAAACTGTTAAAATAAAAAAAAAATCTTCATCAAGGACGAGAGTTGCAGACCAATTCATTACAAGGCCAGATCAGTTTCTTCAGAAAGAAGAAAAACCTAACAAAACCTTCCACCACTTCAAGTTCAACTGAAAACAAAATTTGACAAAAGTTGTATTTTTCATACAAAAAATTAACAAGGGGTACCACTGTCAAATTTGTCAAAAATTCAGAAAAATAGAAGAAGTCTGTTTTTTTTGTAATTGGCTCCAATAACAATTTTTTAGAAGAAAAGTTCGATTAAAAACGCAATTTGAGGAAAATTTGTCAAGAATTTCAAAAAATAAAAAAGTCAGTTTTTTTACGGAAACTAGAGAGAAAAAGTTCGAAACATTAACAAGGGGTACCACTCTTAATTTTTTTAAGAAACAAAAAAGTCAGTTTTTTATGGATATTTATTAATTGGCTAAAATAACAAAATTTATAGAACAAAGTTCAACTAAAAACAAAATTTGAGGAAATTTGTATATTTAGCACGAAACATTAACAAGGGGTACCTCTCTCAATTTTTTTAAGAAACAAAAAAAGTCAGTTTTTTATGGATATTTATTAATTGGCTAAAATAACAAACTTTGTAGAAGAAAAGTTTGACTGAAAATGCAATTTCACGAAAATTGTATTTTTGACTACAAAATTTTAAAATATTTGATTTTTTTNTTGTCAAATTTTTCAAAAATTCAAACAACAAAAAAGTCTGTTTCTTAATTGGCTAAAATAACAAACTTTGTAGAAGAAAAGTTTGACTGAAAATGCAATTTCATCTATATGCCGAGCATTGGCAATCCTTAAAAGAATTATTCCTTTCCTTAAGAGAGCTCCAAAAACAAGAAGATGATATTCAAGAGGATCAACTGTGATATATCTCTGATTGGTTTTGCTGATACTATTGGTTAAGTGATGTTATTGAGAAAAAGTCTGTTANCATCTATATGCCGAGCATTGGCAATCCTTAAAAGAATTATTCCTTTCCTTAAGAGAGCTCCAAAAACAAGAAGATGATATTCAAGAGGATCAACTGTGATATATCTCTGATTGGTTTTGCTGATACTATTGGTTAAGTGATGTTATTGAGAAAAAGTCTGTTAATGGATATGTTTTTGAGGTGTATGGATGTTCTATAACGTGCTCTCTAAAATTGCTACTTCATCAAGTTAGGTAGAGTAATTGGTAGAGCCTTAAGCTCAAATTACATTTACTGCGCATTCGTAGTATCATTAAATTAAGATGAATTGTAAATGTTCACATTATTTTAGAAAACTCCTCTTTGCATAGATTTTCTTTTATAATTTTCCAATTTCTATATGTCTATTTTAAAATCAGATTTTTGTTATTTTTCTCAGTTCTTAATTTTTAACTTATATTTGAATTTGTAACTTTAAATTAAACACATTTTATTTGGTGACGGAATAATTCTTTTACAATTTTTTGTTTAATTTTGTTCGAATTTAAGTATAATATTTCAATTGAAATTTTGAATGAAAAATTCAAAATTCTTAAAGCTAAACTTCTAAAAAACTCACCTTTGATTAATTGTTTAAATACGACATAATCGGGAAGAAACATCTGTAAATATAAAGAAAATATTCAGTCAGATAATTTTCAATACTATTTAAAAAACAGTCTCCAACAACAATCTGATTAAAAACCACAATTTATAAAATAAAATAAATAAAATAAGAATCAAAATAAATTTAATTTAAAACGTTGAAATGAAAATACCTCGAGCAATTTCTCTGTCAACCTAATTAAGTCTGAAATTAATTTATGGAAACCAAACATATAAAAGTACAAATGAAATCCCCAAGATAAATATTAAAAACCATAATCCTAGTGACAGCCTGACTGCTTAACCCACTTAATAAACAGTGCATTTTCAATTAGTTTCACCCATTCCATGGAAACCGGTCCACCAATCCACATCACCACATTCAGCATCAGCACCCAATGTCATTTGCTACCTTACTTCAGATTGGTGGTGGTTGGGAAATGGCTGCACAGTGCACAGTACACTAACACTAATATTGTGCATTCAAACCGATGGTAACACATTATAAGCCGCTAAGAACCACTTATGCCAACAATGTTTAATAATTCAATAAATCAATTGAATTTCAAGTTGTAGTTCAGTTCAGTTCAGTTCTGGGTTCTGTGAACAGAACATAAAATGTGGGGAACGGCGAACAATTTTTCCATAAAAGAGGAGAATGTGAAAATATTCACAGTCTTTCAAAATTCACAAGGACGAGAACGTGATGACGGCGCGACGACTATTCAGCTTGCATGAGTGGGTGGTTGGTTATGGTTATGGTTCGTTGGCGTTTTTTTCTTTTATTTTAGTTTAGCTTAAGTTTTACCTTACGTCACTCTCAAATTATATAGTTTATATGGTTTGGTGAATGGATTCTTTTCTAAGAGGATTTTATTCACTTTGGGTTTACTTTACTTTTTTATTTCCATCTTTCTTCTTTCATTTAATTTACTTTATTTTGACTTTTTGATTATTAGATTTTGAGAGTTAAGAGATTCAGCTGCGTTGAAGAACTATTAGGAATGACATTTTTAGTGGCTGTTTGAAATTAATTTCAAAATGTTTGGTTCAAATTTAGAAAAAGTGTACCTAAATGAGAACGTGAGCCTATAATACTGAGAAACATAAAACAAAAAGCTAAAAATGAAATTAATACTATGAGAATATTGTTTATAATTTTATCTATTTTTGTTCCAATGATAAATGTCTGTAGAGGTTTTCTACGAATACCATAAAGTTATCCTTGACTTATTTTCTTCCAAGCGTTCATAATTTCAAATTCATATGACCTTTATTACCGAAAGAGAAAAGTTGAGAATCATAAATTTTAGAAATCCTAAAAAGCTTAGTCATTTTTTTGCAACCATATTTGAAAAATGTTGTATGTTCGAAGAATAGTTACAAATAAAATTTTATAAATAATATGGATGGTAATCATTGAGACGGAAATTTCTTTTTTGGGTTTAACTATAGACGAGTGTTTTACTCGAAGTTGCAATAACTAAGAAATAAACACTCATTAACAAAACTTTTACAGATTTCCGACTAAAAA
>JXPG01022712.1:541-12899 GCA_001015175.1 Megaselia abdita
TAAATAAATGTTTAATACATTAATACAAAAAAACGTAATTGTCCTAAAATAAAATTAATAATTATAATAGATATATAATCTATTATAAAAAATTATTGATTTTCAGAACGATAATTTATCATCAAAACTTTTATATATCAACGAATTTATTTATTTATATAAGTCAACTTTAAGTTAACATTTTTTGTTTGTTTTTTTAGTAGGAAATCTATAAAAGTGTTTCTGTAAAACGAAGTTTTTTGTGTTACGATTTTGAATTTTTATTTATTTCACTTTTCGTATGGTCTGTCTGTCTGTCGTAAGCCTAGCTAGCGCTTAAATTCTCGAAGCTTTAATTTTAAGTATTTTTAAATTTTAGATAAGAAAATCTTATCCGATTCTCAAATTTGATACCTCATTTTTAAGATACTGATGATTCCCTTAAGACCCCATCATTACTTTCCATATGCAGTGGCATATAGAAGCGAACAACAGTAAAATGGCCCATAAAATGAAATTTTAGTGCATAACTTTTAATGCATAACTTCGTCGTGTGACATATCAATTTGAAATACCTCGAATCCTTCATAACAATTTTGGAAATACAAGGCCGTAGGAAGGGGGCAACTAAAGCAAAATATATTTTTATGGACTTTCTGATTCCTAATATGATTTGTACGGTTCATAATATATTATTCGAAGTGAGGATGGCCCAGAGGCTGTAAGTGGTTCAATTTTAGAATTAATTTCATTAAAAAAAAACACTAGTGCTAGTCTTTTGTTTATTTTATTAACTACAAAAAACCTGCAAAATCAAATTGATCAAAATCAGGAAATTCCCCTTCGATTTATGTATCTATTATTTATATAGATTAATAAGTAATCCATCGTTCAACTTTTTGAATTTAGCAATGATTTTAATGATTGTTATTATTTTTAAAATTTAATAAAGCTTAATCCTTGGCACAAGGATAATAATTATCGGAACACTTGCTTTTTTTCCTGAGGTGTCATTGTGTTTTAGTTGAACAGCAAATTCGTTTATTATTATTGTTGCAAATTATAGTAATTTTACCATGGAGTTTAACAAAACTCTATACATATAACTTTTGACTTTTGCAATAAATATGGCGACCATAAATTATACATAAATGAATAGCATTCTTAAGAAAAACTTTACTTTTCTGCTGACGAAACTTTGAAAGAATTTATTGACAATACTTTCCAGGTATTTTCTTATTGTATAGTCCAAAATTAAAGTATTATTTCGATTAAAAAAAAATGTTAACTGTGAAAGAGTAAAACCTTTTCAACAGCGAAAAAGAAAAGAACAAAAAAGATTTAATTTCTCGTTATCAGATTTATTTCCACAGCGAGGATGAGATGAGAATAAAACATGGTTCTGTTCTCTTCTGTTTACCATAATATTCTGTTCATCTGCAGACATGTTTACTAAGAGGAAAAGCCCTGCAGTAAGTTTCCAGCATAAAAATAAACAAAATAAGAGTCCTTGAAATGAAAGGAAACAAAGGACAAAGTTCTCTTTTGAATAAAGGAATTAAATTTTGGTTTTAATTCATCACTTCAGGTCAACTTTAGTGTGTCGAGTAAATTTATTAAATATTGGATACGGGTGTTCTTTTGTTTTAATTTCTTTCATAGACATAGACATTCTATGACAACAAATTTCTATAGGTGCTTTCAAAGCGCATCTGTTTTTTTAAGAATAGATGATGAATAGAGAGAACACTTTGTAATAATCTGGGAAATTCCACGACTGAAATAAAAAACACCTCCCAAAAAGAACCACGTCAACTTGTTTTTGTTCCACAATGCTATAAATAAAATTTACATATTTACACTATAACCGTGAAGATTCAACAAGAGATAGGAAATGCTAACACTTTCGGTTTCGCTGAGATTGCAGATTCAAAGAACAAAGAATGCTAATTGATTCTGGGATGATAAGAGATGAAAAGCAAATTGAATTCTTTGTGAATCCGTGAATTCACCTTAAAATATTAGCACTTCGGTCGTTCTTTTCCTTCGTCGTCGTTCTAATGAGATTAAAATAAACCAATGTTTGCAAAAACCATAAAACGAAGACCATAAATTATACATAAAAGTAATTAGAACAAATCCAACAAGTGTTTGCACATAATTTCTTCCATCTTCCAGAATAAATCTTAGGTAAATAGCACTATAATTATCAGATAGTTGTCTTATTATAAGTCGTTATGTGTTAGGGTGGACTGTTTTCGATTTGGTTTTCCGGTTTGTTTTAGAATGTTTAATAGATATAGATTCGAAGAAGTTGGTAGAAGAAATTGATGGCCCGTACCACCCTCAGAGCTTCGATAGATGTCGACAATGCGAAAACCCTTCTGAGCAAAATATAAAATAAAAAAAATATATATTTTTAATAAACTAAAAAACAACAAAACTTATTTAATTAAACAAAAAGAAATGCAAAATAGATATTAATTATATTGAGGGTTCTCAAAAGCTTCACTGATTTTGTCGTGTCGCAGCCAACATTAATTCTTCCTTCCTACAATATTTAATATTAATAAATGTCTTTTGTTTGTTAAAGAAGAAAAAATAAAGGACATCCAACTAAACCAATGCTGGATGTCCTTAAAAGTCCGTCCGAGTTTGTTCAAAACATTACATTAAGCAAAAACCAATTATACATGTCCGGAATAAGATTCCCGACCGGAAAACTACGAATAGCTGAGGTCGTTTGTTCAAGTAAACCTATTGTATCTGTTACAATGAGCAAGTAATTCACGCGCTTATGGTCCCCTGTATTACTTGTTAAAAACTTTGAAAACATTCAATAACGCTTTAATTTTCTTTTCATTTTATGTCAAAATAGTAATAGTAAAAAATTCAATAACTCTTTGATTTTCTTTTTATTTTATGTCAAAATAGTAACAAAAACCTACTTTTTCGATTTTCTGAATTTATGATATATTTTAGTCTTTTTCGCGGATATGAAGTTACGTTTTAATATTTTTACAGTAAATAGCAATAAACACAATGTTTTCGAGCCGACTGATATTACTTAGATCATCTTCCTTTTTGAAGAATGGGATTAATTCATAAAATTGTAAAAGAAAGATGTAAAAGTTTTTTCATATACAAAATACTTCGGATCCCAAATGTTTATTGTTGAAATTTTTAAACGTTGAAACAAAAAATTGCAAGTTTAGTATCTTAACAAAAAAGCTCAACATGAAATCGGGAGTTTAGTATCTTAAGAGAGTATTATCTTAAAAAAACACTCCACACAAAATCCCGAGTTTAGTATTCAAAAAACACTCTAAATAAAATTGAAAAAAAAGATCCCGACTTTAGTATCTTAAAAAAAAATTCTAGATAAAATAGAGTTTGGTATTTCAAAAAACACTCTACAATTAATCGTAAGCTTAGTATCTAAAAAAGAAACACTAAAAAAAATCGCTAGTTTAGTATTAAAAAAAAAACACTTTACAAAAAATATTTTAAAAAAACTCTACAATTAATCGTAAGTTTAGTATTAAAAAAAAAAAACTCTACGTAAATCCCGAGTTTAGTATAAAAACAAAACACTCTTCAAATAAATCGCGAGCTTAGTACCATAAAAAAACACTCTACAAAAAATCTAAAAAAAAAAAAACACTCTACATAAAATAAAAAAAAAACAATCCAGAAAAAAATCACGACTATAGTATCTTAAAAAAAATCTAGATAAATACGAGAGTTTGGTATTTTAAAAAACACTCTACTTAATCGCGAGTTTAGTATCTTAAAAAAAATGCTAGATAAAGTATCTTGAAAAAACACGCTACATGAAATCGCGAGTTTAGTATTTAGAAAACCACTTTACAAAAAATACATAAAAACACTCAACATAAAATCGCGTATTTAGTATCTAAAAAACACACTAAGCAAAATCGAGAGTTTATTATCTTAAAAAAAATTCTAGATAAAGTATCTTGAAAAAAAGAACACTCCACAAAAAATAGCGAGTATTTAAAAAACAATCTACATAAAAACGCGAGTTTAGTATCTTAAAAAAACACTCTTCAAAAAATTGCGAGTTTATTATCTTAAAAAATATTCTAGATAAAGTATCTTCACAAAAAGAAAACTCCACAAAAAATCGTGAGTTTGGTATTTAAAAAAAAGCTCTTCAAAAAATTGCGAGTTTATTATCTTAAAAAATATTCTAGATAAAGTATCTTGACAAAAAGAACACTCCACAAAAAATAGCGAGTTGAGTATTTAAAAAACACTCTACATAAAAACGCGAGTTTAGTATCTTATAAAAACACACATAAAATCGCGAGTTTAGTATTTAAAACATAGATTCTACAAAAAAATCGCTAGTTTAGTATATAAAAAAACACTCTACAAAAAATCGATTATTATGATTTCTTATGTGGAAATGCACCAGCAAAAGCTAGGCTCTAAAATTATAAGGACACATAGGTTTCTCAAATTTAAACACAAGACAAGAAAATAAGAATAGACGAACTTTTTTTTAACAACCTCGAATCTAAACATCGTACTTCTAAACTCAATATCTTTTCAGAAATGTCTAGGACATAGTCTGAGTGATCACGAGTCAAAGTTTGAAGTTTTTAAATTATTCGCAACAGTCCGGAAAATCGTTCCAAGATTTATGTATTCCAATTAAAAATCCAGTAAAGCCAAAATCTGAAGGTTTTTTTTTAAAAAGGGCATATTTTTTACGGACACAGACGCACTTTGAAGGACATTCAGCATTATTTAGTTGGAAACCATTGGGGTTTAAAGCTTTAAAAATACAAATAATTTTACTCACCGATAGACCAAAAAATGATGGTTATGTCCGTCCTTCAATTGCTTCTGGCAATGACTCGTCAATTCTCGAACAACAAAAAATTTAAAGAAATAATAAATAGAAACCAACTTAAGCCAATCTAACCAACTTCTTATAAGCCATACAAAAGACATTTCAAACGCTCACATCATAAACGCAAGTCTCGTCATAAACATAACAAAAAACAATTATTTCAGTCATACACTAAAACCGACTCAAAAAAAAGTTTCTTCAATGGGATTTGAGCTTAGGTGCGTGGGTTTTTTGTGAAGAATTTAACAGAATGTTTAGTGCCCTGAGTTTTCGTGTATGATAAATCTGTTTTTACTACTCGAAACAGTAACTCAAATTACACAAAATATCATTATGTGGGCTTGAACTCATGAACGATAAACGAGAATATTTCGCGCAGTAATATTTACTAAAAAATAGTAATTTAAGCTATTTCTGGATAATAAGTTTTTAAAATTAGTAAACATTTTTAGTAAATGAAGTTATTATTATTTTGCTTACTGCAATCTAGACATTAAGTAGTAATTAAAGCAATTTCTTAAGTAGTATTTTGTAATATTAATAGGAATGAACACTAATCAAATATTTTGCTAATATTCTAACTACTTAGTAGTAAATTTTACTATCATAAGAGTAGTAATTTTTACCTTAAATATAAATTAATATTGCTAATATTTTGTTACTACTTAGTAGAACATATCACCACATCAGTCATTTTTACTATTAATAGAACATTTTACTAAGCTGAATTCGTAACTAAAACTTTATCTACTTAGCAGATTTTTTTTTTGTAATTGTTGTTTTACTTTTTATAGTAAAATTTATTTATTTATATAAAATTTTATATCAAAATAAAAGTAATAGTAAATTTTACAACTATGTGTTCTCTATATATATTGAAGCGATTTATTCACATATTTCGTTTGAAGATAAAAAAAAATATATATTGAATGTGTCAGATTTCAGATGTCAGATACTTTTTTTTAATTTTTGATATAATAAATAATAATTGAATTAATTAGTTTTAAATTTTTAATTTAAATTTGTTAATTTTTATTTGAAAATATGTGGAATTCCATATTTTGAATTACTAATTTAATTTTACTATCCATATTTAGTTTTAAAAACAAATGTAATAAATATTACTATAAACCAAACATAAAAATTCATATTTTGAATGCCAATAATCTTTAAATTTATGAGTTATCTTTGATTTATTTTCAATGTTTTTTTTTAAATGATAAAATCTGTTGAATTTTATATTTAACTTTTCGAACTAAATGAAGAGTTAAAAAAAAATATTTGTATTTTTTCAAGTATTTTTTGAAATTTGGATACATAACATATAATATTATTGTTTTTTAAATTAATAGTATTATTTTTTTTCTTATTTTACAATTTTATAAAAAGTTTGTAAAAAAATGTTTAAAAAATATTATGGAAGGATTTAGTTAATAACACTTTAAAAATATTCTCGAAAATACTGCAGAAATACAAACATAAATAGATACTTTTTTATTAAATAAAAAACACTATAAATGTAAAATAAATTATCAAATGTATAACCTTGTAAATAACGTTTACTTATAAAATAATTTTAATTTCAATCAAAGTTAATCAGTTATACAACCCCTGTAGTTTTTATTTTTAAATATAAACGTATTTTTCATTTCTCACTTGTTTAACAATTCAGTAAAGTTTGGTTCGATATTTAATTACTTTTAAAAACAACCAACAATTTAAAAAATAATAAAATCTAATTTATATTAATCCGAATTTTTTTTCGATTTACCATAGCAAGTTGTTATTCTGTAGATTTTTTCAAACCATTTTTGAAATCATCTGTAGCTATTAAAAAACATATCATCAAATAGAGAAATATTTACATCAGAAAGCAAAGTGAAAACAGGTTCTTGTTATGTTATACAATATACATTTTATAAGGTACAAAAACTATCTGCGTCTCGTTTTTATTAATTTTCACAGACAATTGAGTCTGAACACACAAAAAATGCTGTGAGCAAATGAAATACAAAGGTTTTTTTTTTTTTCAAAATATTATTTTACCATTCAGTTCTACTTTATTTTGTGTTTTTGAACATGGTGATAACATTATATAAACTGAGAGCTTAGCACTTAAAAATTATGCTTTTGAGGAAATCCAACAGATTCTCGAATTCCTTAGAATGCATGTTGATAGAAAATTATAATATAAACCAAATGAAATGTTTGGATTAGTCATTTTCTCCTCAGTTATATCATGGGTTCTTGATATGATTATAGAGAATTTTACAAACCATACTAGGTACCAGGGTCTATTCTCAAATATTTACATAACTTTCAATTCAATTAATTAATTAAACAAAAAAAAAAACAAGGTAAGAGCTGTTGGACGACGGGTTCGATTTCAGTTTGTTCTCAATGCCTGGTCCTCCTGAAAGTTATTGTCAGTTTCGAGATATTCAAGTCTGTACAACATCCGAAAAGAGGCTCAAATTATGATTAACTGTGGTCCAATCAACTCTATACTTCTAATTATTAGCAACTAACGAGTCTCAAGTCAATTATCCAAATTCTAAACTCAATAGTAAAATTCAATAAACTTTTGTTTAATGCAAACATTTATATTTAATTTCGTATTTTTAAGTTCAGCAATTTAAAAAAAAATTAAATTAAAGTTTTTTGAATGTAATTGTTTTTAAATATTCATTCCAAGAAATAAATTATTTTGAAAATTAAAATGGTTTTATTTAAACACATTTTTCTAAACTCTAATTTTAAAATATTGTCAAAAAAGAAGTTCCAGTTTTAATTTAGAGTTCATTTTTTCAATAGTTTTAAAACTTTTAAATATAAAATTAAAATTGTTAAAAACGGTTTGAAATAAATTTACTTTTAAATTGTTTTAAAAATTCGAATTTTAAACAAGAACTTTGTCTGAACATTTTATTTAAATGTTGAAGGGATTAAATCTATTTAAAAAATTATTTCAACATTTAATTTTAAGCACCGACCTTATTTAAATCTTCAAAAATAGTTTAGAAACTAATATATAAAAATTCAAAATCAAAACAATTACAAAATTAAACTTCGATTTTTTTAAGAATGTTTTAAAATTAAATATTTAAAAAAAACTTCAAGTAAATGAACAACGTAAAAAAAGAGAACAATAACTTTTTAATTTTTTTAAGATTTTTGATAATTTATAAACTTTACACAACAAAATTAAATACCAATTTTATTCAAATATAGTTTTTTGAAAAAAATCTTTCCATTTAAATAAATTGTTATTTGAAATATTTATTTAATTTAGAGAAAAATAACTTTTTAATTATTTAAATTTATAAACTTTATTTTTTATTTATATATTTTATTCCAATATATGACTAAAATACAATCCGAAATGACACACTCTTTTTAGTTTTTGAAATAAAAATCTTTCCATTTTAATAAATTGAAACATTTATTTAAGGACAATACTATTTGCATTAATAAAAAAAATCTTCGAAAATTATAAAAACTATTCGTTTAAATCCAATAAATCTTCTTTTTAGCAGGCTTTGTAGAATGTTTATATTTCTGATTGAAATACGATTTATCACTCATTTCCAAAAATTGATTAAAAATAATCAATATTCTTCATATCGAAAAATGTCTTTTTTTTATGGAAAACAATAAGAAATATGAAATTATGAAAAATTGTATTCGAATTTTGAAATAATTTACGTGAAACTTAAAAAAATAATAAAACTTTTCAATTTTATTTTTAACAATCAATTTATTTAAAAATCGCCAAAAAAAGTGAGTTTTCATTTTAAACACAATTTCTTCTGCCGAACACAAAATTTATGATTTATGTGTTGTTTTTAAATATTATTTAAAAAAAATTAATGTTATAAAAACCTTTTTTTTTAATTTTTAATTCTTTCTAAAATTTGAATTTAACGTTGTTTAAAAAGTTCTGCCTCAATTTTTTTTTTTTTTTAAATTCTTCAAAACTTATTAAAAAATGTTAATTAAATTTTTATATAATTCTTTTCTCCAAAAGAAACCTCAAAATATTACCAACAACATTTAAAAGATAACAAAAACTCTCTAAAGACCATTCTTTTACTGCTTCCAAAGTGGATGCAGTTTCTCCTGCAATATTGTTGCCAGCGGCTGATACCTTCTTCTTTATAATAGCTTGCTGAAGATTTAAACCGCTTTCATATTCTGAAGCTCTGAAGACCTCAACATTGACGACTTGTATTGAGCAAACCCTTCACTTTGTACTGGTTAAATTTAAAAAATCTACACTTTTTAACTATTCAAAATGGCTAAATAAAAAGAATCTAAAAATGTCAGAACTTCATGTTAACTTTTAGCCAAAAATGCTAATCATCTACAAAAAAAAAAAAATCTGCACTTTTTTCTCTGAGTGAAATTGAATGGATGCGTTTTAAGCCGCCACCAACAGTTGCAATGTCGCAAAGTTTACCTCGCATTGTTCTATAAAAATAACTGACATTCCCGCATTCGAGATAGATAACTTAAACATCTTTCAACTTTTACATAATGTTTGATTTTTTAGACTTGAGTATAAAAATATACATCAAATATAATGTTTGGTTTACAATTTTCAGTATTTTTTTTAATGAGTAGCATATACGCATTTTTTAATACATTTTACTGATATAAATCGAAGAAAACCAAATTTATTTAAAAAAAAACATCCTATTCCATGCTTAATTCCTCTTCACATAAGAACAATTAAATCGGATCAACCCTAAATAAAAACTGAAAAACATTAAGAAGAAATATTTTTCGGGAACCAAGACCTAGTCCACAACCTTAAGAAGCCAAACAACAAAAAATATTCATTAAGCAAATAGGTCTTATGTGTCAAGTGTATCTTTCCTAAGTATATACATACATGTATAGTATATACCAACAACAATTTGATTATGACGGCAATTGCGGGGATTTAGATAAGAGAAACAAAAAAAATCTTCGTCAGATAATGAATAAAAAAGCATTGTAAACAAATTTCACTTTCTGAGATCGAGAGCTTAACCGGAATAAATTCTGAAGATGATGAGTTAAGTCAATTTAAATATACTAACTACAATAAATATGTATAATTTTCGACTCGACAAACCATGTCATTTTCATTTTCATTTCCATTTCCATCGTCTTATCCATCATCAGAGTCGTCGACGTTGACGACGACGACGCTCTATACTCGGATTTGATGTAAGGGAATTAATTTCATTCCGGTAATGGAGAGTCATGCATATTTTATACGGATCTTTCTCATTCTAAATGTGTGTTATGTATTGTGTTTGCTGTAACTGAACTGTATCGTTGAAATCGTTTCATATCGAATTGAATCGAGAAGAATCAACAAGTTGAACCTTATTCCGTTCCATTTCAATTTCATCATTCTCTATAGAAATTCCTTTCGAAAACGACATCAAATAAACATGACTGAACAGAACAGAACACATTTTAGATTTCATTTCAATCACATTTCAAAATTCAATAAACATCTCGATTTTAGAGCATTGAAAATTTAACAGGTGGATTGGATCTGTGGAGGATTAGATGATTTGTTGGTATTTGCGTGGAATGGTTTTTCATTTTTAGAAGGAACATTTCATTTATATGAGTAAAGCGAAGTGCGACAAACGATAAGTTGTATTTTTAGTCTAAAAAGTTTATGTACGATTACATCGGATTGTTTAGACATTCAAGGTTAAATATTTCTCGAGGAACTTGATGTCTTAACAGCTTGTTGTAATTCACTCTAAAATTAACAATACCATGAACATTCTGAAAATTAAATAGTTAACAATTCTTGTTTAAGAAGCTTAAGATTAGACCTCTCTAGGGTATCTATAACTTTTTTCAAAGCTACTTAATTCAACATATTGTCGCTCCTACATATACCTCCGATTTCAATCAAACCATCTATTATTTCACGATGTCCCTTCTTTGAACCAGCAATGAAATACCCTAGAGACTGAAGTCTTGAGGCGCTCTTCCCTCCAAGTCCCTTTAGGTGTAGGTTCAGTGGAATAATATGTAGTATGATTTCTAGGGCTTCCTGAGGTGTTGGAAGGTGATAGCGCTAGCACCTACAACAATCAACTACCTTGTAATCAGTAACTTTGAAGTCAAATAGGAACCGAAAGAGTATTTCTCTGAAAATGAAGAGCTCATGTACTTATTCATATAGTGTCCATTTTAAAGTGTTTTATACAGTTGAATAGCTCAAGAATTGTTCATCATAATATTTTTGAAAGGTATTAAGATAATATACAAATTCAAGAAATCCTGAACTTCTGATGCAATTAAGTTTTCTAAAATGGACCGAAATTGGCATCTTAAAGCTTTCCAAATAATCCATCATCATTTATGGAAATCATGGAGCTATTTCAATTAGAGGACATTTTATCGAGGCTCTGGGTGTCTAAAGGTAATGGTTATGAATATGATCTGCCATTTTACGGAGCTTGCTTAAACGAAGCAAATTTTTCTTATTGTACATTTTCAAATATTATAGGTAGTAAAAATTAACAATCTGAATGACAAAACGGTTAACAAAAAATGACTTACTTTGTACATTTTTATTGAACTTTTTTTTTTGTTTAATTTGTTTGAAATCATTTTTTGTTTTATTTTTCAAATATTGTATATTTTATTTTTTGTCTATTTTTAGAATTTTTGTTATTCGGCGAAGCAAACTCCTTGGAATGTGTTATATATTGTTGTTTCGATAAATAACTTCTTCAGGACTTTTGCCAGGTATTTTGTCCTGATATTATGTCGCGACATGAAAAAAGTATGTTGATAAAGTCAAAAGTTTTGTCTTACCTTAAGTCTATAAGATCTTATCTTACAATAAAAACCAGAATAAAAAACATTAAAAAATACTTAAATAAAACAACAAAATACAAATTAAAAAATTAAAAATTAAATTATAATAAAAATAAAAACAAATATGTTACAGTTGGTAATACAAGAAAATAAAAAAAATAAATGTATAATAAAATCACGACGGATCTGTCTTGTGTACAAGATTTTGGGAGACGTTTAGATTAAGCCGACTTTATAATTTCTTACGAAAATTTCTGACGTGTGCACGTCAGAACTCAGAATCGTCATACTGGAAGGCGAGAGTGCTAGCATCTACAACAACCAACTACTAAAGAGAACTCCAGAAATCACTACAATAAATGCCATCAAAAATAAAAATATATGTTATAAAACAAACAAAATAATAAGTTAAATTAAAAAAATAAATATAATAACATAAACAGAATAAAATTTTGAAAATAAAAACCAAATAATTCTTCTTCTATGTATCTATATTATAAAAATCAGTTTCTTATGTTTGTGTGTTTGTTCCTTCTCCAAATTTGCAGTATAGATTCATTGAACAGGTCGTAGGCCATTTTTCGTGACGTTATGCAAAGCTTTACGTTACGTTTTGAGCACAAACGTGTCAGAAATTTTTAGTTTTTTTTTTAATAC
>JXPG01022729.1:604-12589 GCA_001015175.1 Megaselia abdita
AAAAAAAAAAAAGGCTCGCGTTCCGCACAAAACAAAAAGCAAGAAAGAAAGATAGATTTCTTTCTTATCTCCCCAATCCACGGAGGGGGGAATTAAATGAAATTTCTTCTCCACTGCACTTGAAATCCAAATCCTCACCTTGGTGGCATCACATTTTTCTTTTTAGAATTTTATCTATATTTTGTTCAGCACTTTTTTCGCGTTTTTATTCTTTAAACTCACTTCTTCATTTTTCTTCATTTCATAGTAACCGAACGCGACGACCGTTCGTTGAGACCGTCATCGAAGCGAACGAAACAAAACGAAAACAATTTACAGCTGTCGGGGTTTGTTTTGTTTTTAGGGTTTTTTTGAGCTAAGCCAATGAGAAGGAATCGGCAAGCGACGACAGAGGGCTACGGGTTACGATTTCGTCGCAACCAATCGCTGGGCTCATCAATTACAGGGTTGGTTTGTTTGAGAGAAGGTAGACTTTTGTAATTTATGTAGGTTTTTATTTTTTGTTGGGATTAGAATTGGATGGGTTTTTATTAATTGGTAATTGAATAGGTTTATGGAAGGATACATTCTTATTTTATGGCTATTTGTAACTTGGGATTTTTGAAATTTTGAGCATTTCATAATTTTTTGGGACCTTTAAAAAAATTAAACAAAACAGGTTATGAAGAAATCATTAACATTCTTGAATGATATTGTAGAACGTAGAACAGTTATCTATCTTATGCCTTGCTTGAGGCTTCAGAGATGGTCAGTGATATCTTTAATGATAAGTTTCCGGATATGTAATATCCCAAGCAGCATTTGGAATATCATTCCTTCTAAATTCTAAAACCTTTTAAGTACCTAAGGAATCTAAACCTCTAAAATCCTACTTGTAGCCCTCTAGAAGAAGGTAAGATTTTTCGGAATTAAATATTTTTTAAAAACCTTCTCCATATGTTCTTGTAGAATGTAAACTTAAGCCGTATTCTATGCTTTGGTAAGACTTCTTTTAGAAGGTAAATTCAAACGGAAATCCTCTTGAAACCATATTTAAAACCGGCTTTCAAAGTACTAGAACATGAAGGTGAAAATAGATTTTCTTTCTAAAAATTATAATTGTTTTAATTAGAGCTATACTGAAATTAGTTTTTATTTATTTTCAACTTAAATATACAGTTTTTATATAAGAACATTTCTAGTAGTCCTCTTTGTTTAGTTATTATGATGAAGAACTTATTTTTGTGTTAAAATTTTAGTAGATTAATTTTTTGATAAATATTGGAGGTTTTTAAAAACTGAATATGAACAAAGTACAGCGGTGTATTTATTCTACATTGCTGTATTTTGTGATATTTTAATAACTCCCTAAAATCTCTAACATTTATCAAAAAACTAATCTACTAAAATTAAACATCAAAAAAGTTCTTAATCAAAAAGATAATCAAAATATTTGAAATATAAAGAAACCAAAATTTAATNAAAAAAAAAACAGACCAAATGAATAATAATGCTGAATACACAGACTAAATAAATTCTCATTTTGTATTGCTAAAAAGGTTGGCAATTTCCAAAAGAATAAGGCCAAGCTAACTATACTCGGAACATAACCATATTTTTATACCGCGACTGGAATAAACTTACAGTTTTGAAAAATCAAATGTTTTTAAAAGAATACATAAACCGGGTAAGGTTTTGTTTTTTTTTAGTGACATTTTTCCGGATTTTGTACGGAATTTATTTTAAGGGAATGTATTTAAAGATGTACTTCTTTTTTCATAAAAAATTGAGTAATATCATATCTCACAGCACTGACCCATTACTTTTTGATTTTTTAAAAACTGTATTTGAAATCTTACGAGATTGCATTTCTCTCTTATAACATTCCCAACCATCAACTATATGGCAAAACTATACTTTGACCACAATATGATTACAAGGCATTTGAATTCAGTTTTCAAGATTCAAGATAAAACTTCTACAATTGTTCTCCAAAGCCGTGATAAAAAGATTAGAAAACCTCTTGGCACGACTTTCAAAGACCTTCTAGAATATTTCTTCAGAATACCAAAAAAGGTGTCACTAAATACCTCCTGGAGACTTCTCCAAGAAACCCTGACGCAGTTTTCTACAAAAGAGAAGGATAGAAGAAGTTACGGAATGAAGAGGAATTCTAGAGGTACCAAAACCCGAATTTTGCTCCTTGGGTATATACATAATTATATTAAACACCAATTCCTGTGTTATTTTAAGTCGATTCTTTTAATGTTCTTGCATTATTTTCGGTTTTTGTAGTAGTTCATTTATGAGACACAGACTGAATTTGTTCAGTCTCTTGTGAAGACTGAAAGACTGCACATAGAGACTGACAGTGTAAAAGCTGTCCAAATATACCAAACATCTTCTTGAAATACATGCAAAACACCGAAACATGAAGAAGAAATGTCAAATCAAAGTCTGAGACTGAAAAGACTGACACTTTTTGTACAAACACTGTAGACGTGTCCCACCTAGAGTGATGCATCCCGAGATTTCCCGGGAAATGTTCCCGATTTTTTCGGGAAGCACTAGCTTAGGGAAATCCCTTCTTGTTCCCGAGTTTCCCGGAAAACAGTAACTTTTCGAGATTTCATTAAATTTAAAGATGTTCTTTGGCAAAGGCAGACGAAATAAAGTCATTCTGTCATTGACTAAGCATTTTCACGACCTTGAACGTTATTAAAGCGGAAATGACGGATTTTTTATAACTATATCCAACAATGAGCTTGAAAAAAATATTTATAAAATGTTAAAGAAAATAGACCAAGCTGATGACCAAAAATTATCGACGACACTGACAAAGAAGTTCAAGAATGAGGTAGTGACTTGAACTTTAAAGAAAACAATTTACCTACCTCTATCCCAAGGAGCAAATTTCGGTCTTTGATACCTCTAGAATACTTCTTCATCCGGCAACTTCTTCTTTTCTTTTATAGGTGTAGGAAACTACTTCAAAGTTATTTAGCGTCGCCTTTTTTGGTATTCTGAAGAAATATTGTAGACTTATTCTAGAAGGTCTTTAAAAATCGCGCTGAGAGGTTTTGAACACATCTTGGAGAAGAATTGTAGAAGTTTTAAATACTAGCTCAGACATTCTAGAATACTTCTTGGAAACTGGTTTCAAATGTCTTGTAAAGCTCTTGTATATCTGATGAAAATCATGCTTGAATTCACAAAAAATATCGTTGGAAGAAAGTATTCAAAAATGTTTTCATCCAAATTTGTTTATAAATCTTATAAAAGACTAGACTAGTGGTTCGAGCAATTCTGTGGCCTCCTTGTGTACCCCAGTTTTTGCTAATCCAAAAGTATAGGGACAGTCCTGTGAGACAGTGATTTAAGATAAACCAAAAAATCTTGTATTTTTTACATTGATTTGTTTCATTGCACTTCTGTTATTTAACTTTTTCTACTCATGATATTTTTCAAATTTTCGAAGACCCAAAAGTCTAATTTATGTGAAAAAAGAAGTACAAATTATGTCAATAATTTCACGTTTCAAACGATAAAACCCCGAATAAATATCACTAATTAAAAAAAAATCCCCCGGTTAAAAACCGATTTTTTTTAAAACTGCAAGTTCATTCCGGTCGCGCGATAACAATATCTATTGGTTTTGTTCTAAGTATATTTATTGGTTTTGTCCTAAGTAAAGTTAGCTTGGCTTTATTGTTTTGTGAATTGCCAGCATTTTTAGCAATGGCCAGCGATTTCAATTATTTGTTCAACTTTCTTTTGAATTGATTCTTTTTTATTATGAAATGTTCTATTGAGATTGATTTTTGTTAATGATTTGGAGTATTTAGTCTGACCGTCTTATGACGTCATTCTGAAGATTGGTCATGACTTGTCATAAAGGTTACTTGGGAAGTTTACCTTCTTGAAGAACATATTAACAAGGATTCAATACGTTTTTAAGAAGCATTTTATTCCGAAAAATCTTACCTTCTTTTAAAGGACTACAAGTAGGTTTACATGTAGCATTGAAGAGGTATAGATTCCGTAGATATTCAAAAGGTATTCTAGAAGGAATGGTATTCCAAATGCTGCTTGGTTAGTTTTGCAGTAGATTTTGTGATGAAGCCATAAACGCTCTGATTTTTTTTTAAATCAAGACTTAAAAAATAATTAAATTTTCTAGAAACAAATCTTTATGTAATTTAGTTCATTTTATTGGAAAAATGAATAGAAATTCAAGAAAAAAATTCTTTCTATTGGTTGATATAAATCGTCGCACTTTTCATTGGATACAAATAGAATTATTTAACAAACCTTGAACAAAAAAATTAACTATATTCTCTAGATCTATTCAAAATTTTACATTCTTTTTTATTTGTAACGCTAAAAATAATACATTCTTAAACACATATATCACATACGTTCATAACTCAAACTACTCTCAAAAATAAATACTCTCCAAAAACAAACAAAAACCATTCCTTCAAATAACTTTCAAAAAAAGTCAAGAACATTTAAAAAAACAAAAAAAAAACAAAAAATGAAGGAAATCCTTTTAATTCTTTTCATAAATCTAATTACTCAAGAAATCTACGCATCCGTGGGAGACAATAGCTTCCACTTCAAAAACTGTTATGCAGATTGTGAGGATTCCAGATGTTACCAAGAGTCAAATCACACCCAAGCTTTAATGAACAAACTCCTTTTCTGGAGCTGTCCGGAGGAATGCCAATACGATTGCATGTGGGACACTGTTGATTATCTGACGAATAAAGAGGAAGATATCCCTCAATTCTACGGAAAATGGCCTTTTATAAGATTCCTTGGAATCCAAGAACCTGCTTCGACCTTCGCTTCAATAGGAAATTTTCTCGCTCACGCTCATCAATCAAATAAATTCAGAAGAGAAATTCGTCCTCATAGTCCTTGCTATGGATTGTATCACGTGTTTATCATCACATCGCTGAACTGCTGGATATGGTCGATAGTGTTTCATTCCCGAGATCTTCCGATCCCCGAATTATTAGACAATGCCTGCACTTATCTGAGTGTCCTGAGTGGATTGTATGTCCTGTGCATGAGAGTGAATCTAAAAATGGACATTTTCCCAAAGGGAATCATCACTTTACTCTTCTTAGCTTACTACTTGCAATACTCGTACAATTTAGCTATTGGGACCTTGGACTATTCGTTAAACTTGGAAATCAATATTTACACAGGAGTATTGACTGCGATAGGATGGATGATTTGGTGCTTTCGAGTTAGAAAACGGAGGCCATACTGTAAATGGATGGTGGCGTTCTATGTTTTAATAAGTTTTTCAGTGCTTTTGGAAATTCATGATTTTCCCCCTTTTTACTATGTCCTTGATGCGCATTCTCTATGGCACATTGCATCGATTCCTATTACATTTGTTTTATATAAATTCATGATGGAAGATTGCAAGTTCCTGAGAAAAGAAAAATATTTGTTCTAGGAAGTAATAAATTAAGGATTATTCTGTGGGTCCTTTTTTTCAAAATATATTTCATCATCCAAGATCCATCTCTGAATATGCATCTGCCTGACCTGACAATCTGTTTATTTTAATCTTGTGCAATAAAGGACTTATGGTTAGTCCTTTGGATTATCTTCATTTTCACCTAACAAAATATTTATAACTTTGTTCAGGTAACTCGGCTCTTTTTCTTCTATGAATAGGTATACGCAATTGTTTCTTGGCATTGTATCAAATTTTATAAGCAATCTAAATGGAAATGAAGGACATTGGTTTTATTACGTTTTTTTTTTCTTTTTTAATTGTGGGGTAATAAAATGAGTTTGAGTTTTGTTGGTTTTATGATTACATTTTTTGTAGATTAAAATGAGAAGAAATGTTTTATTTTTGATTTTCGTGGAATATTTTACAAGAATTTATATTTTTTTAAATACTTAAGTTGTCAAAAATGCATTTCTCTCTTTCACAAAATAAACTTGATTTTTTCACGCCACTTTTGATTGGCTTATTTAAAGCATTTAATGGAGATTGGCTGAAAATCTTAGACAAATTGAACAAAACCCAACATTCAGGGTTAGTAACAGATTTTTATTCAACTTAGAAAAAGAAGTTTTTAAAGAAAAGTAGCAAAAGCCAGAGTAAATTGCTTTTCTTCATAATGTATGAAATGACAGATTTAATGCGTAAATTTAAAAAGTAAAAAGTAGAAGCGAACCAACTTATAAATTTGTTTTCCAATTGAGAAAGAAAATTCATTGTACTTAATTTGTTTGAAATAAAAACTGAATCAAAAAGTTAAAAAAATAAAAAGAAATGAGAACGGTGGGCATTGAACCTCTGCCTCTTAACTTGTGGCCCGAGTTGATATTACATAACCAGCTGAGTTTTAATTGGATTTACTTGACAACTTCATTTTTGTCATTATTTTTTAAAATATTATTATATATCTGAATTATCTTTTAATGAACATATTTCCTAATCTCATAATTTTGGAAATTTTTGATTCATAAAAAGTATATTCTTTTCTTTTGATTGTTTTTTTTTTCTATAAAAATGCGAGAATAAAAGAATTTAAAAAAAGACGTCACGGAATACCTCTTCAAAGTTGGCATATCTTTGGTTTGTCCATGGTAATGCTTCCCAAGGAGCATTAGCTATTTCTAGAATACATATTCAGTTCTACTTGAGAATACCTTTCGTGTTTATTGCTTCTAGAATACCTCTTCAAGAAGAATTTAAAAAAAAAACGTCACGTATTGTGCGGCACCGCTAAAAGTAATAGAACCCTTGAATACCCTTTTGCTGCTTTGGTTAGATGCTGTTTAGCATAGTCGAGGCGGATTCAGTGTACCAAAACAAAGTTGATATATTCAGCGCTACATTTTAGCTTACAATCAGTGGATTTTTTTTTAAATGTGGTTAGCTCGAGAAGCTTCTTAAACATGCAATTAGTAAATGTTCTGATAAGATTTCTGAGTGGGAAGAAGTTCATGATAATATCGACGGTATTTTTCGACAGGAAATTTCAATTTTGAATGTTCTCGATTTGGAATTTTATATGACTTGTAGAAGTGTGCTTACTAAATTAAAGATACAAAATTAAGAAAAAGGTCGTGATTTGATCCCAAGGTCGTCAGAATGGAAGGCTGAGCACTCGCAGTGTGCGAAGTTATGTTCTCAAAATGCATAGATAAAACAGTAACATGAAGAAAGCATTAAAGTTATCACTAACTATTGTTTTATATAGTTTTGCCTTTTATTCTTCACTGAGAACAGTGATGGTCAGTAATGGTATTGTTGTCTTTAGTGATAAGTTAGCGAATATGAAAAAAAAACTCATCAAGTGTAAAAAGTTCACATTTCAAAAGTATAAGTATTTCACATTTAGAAATACATAAATAAACTCATTAAATAATATACATTAAATAAATAATTAAAGTGAATATATATTTTACACTAAATGAATAAATAAATAACTAATAAAGAAGAGCAAACATTTTTGAAATGTGTAATTTTTATTACTCTTGATATATGTAAAAAAATCTGTTGAGTTTTTGCTGAGCTCTAGAATTTTTGCCGAAATATTAAACTGCTGATTATTAGCACAATGTGAATACACTATGTTCTTATTCAATATTCTCTATATTTGAGGGCGCTCAGTACTTGTAGAGTTTTGGAATTCTATAAAGAAGGCGTGGGTTTGACGCGTATCATTTGCATTTCCTATTGAATTTTTTTCTCGTAGAAATAATTCTTTTATAATTTTTGTCTTTGAGTTTATAATTTATATCATATACTTCACATAAATTTGTTTTAATTAGCAAGACACAAAAACAATAAAAAAAAGCAAATTCTCAAAAAAAATAAAAAGGATAATGACATCCTCTTAAAAATCGATTTCATTTTCAACTCTAAATAATTCCCTCCACGTCTCTTCTAATGATGGATGATCCCGGAAAGGTAATTCAATTCAATCACTCATTCAACACCTTTTTATCACGTTCATGCAAATTTAAGGACATCTGGTCCTGTTCATTGAGCTAATTTAAAAACATGTAATTACAACCCATATGGCGTGCTCATTGACTTGGAAATGTTTTTAGGGTTTCGGATAAAACAATTGGGGTACGTGAATATTATCTATACTAGTAAAGTCCTTTTTATTTTAGATTTTTTTGCAACAATGAATTCTGGAAAATCCCTATTCCGACTTTTCGTTCGTCCTTTGGATTAGGACAATATTTTATGGCTTTATTTTCAGGTAGGGAATTCCCAGGTATATTTCTCATATAAATTTTAACTATAAAAAGCAATTCGTCTTTCAATCAAAAGGTCACGAGAGCCTGACAAACAAAAGTTAAAGTGAAAATAATATTGTGACGACTTCCTAAAAGCAATAAAACAAAACCGCAAAATATATTTCTTTTGATATATCTGTATTTCCATCCATAGCCTAAAACCAAAACGTCGAACCCTAAGGACATTATTTTTTTTTGTGACGCTTGTAAAACCTTCACCATCCCTTTTATTTCGATTTATTTTTTAATTAGGGTTCTTTTTTCTTATATAATACATTTATTTTGTGATTTTAAGAAAACTGGATATGAAAGTTTAAAAAAACTTCCAATTAACGAGGGTTGATCTCCAATCTGTCAATCCCTCACTCTTTAAAAATCCCACCAAGAGTCTAAAAGACCCTCCATGATTCATATTCAATACGTGTGCGATCATATGCCTATCGATCCGAAAATTAAGGTAATAAAGACTACAAGATAAGAGGCATAGCGTCCGTCGAGTCGGTTCAATTAATAATTCTTTCGATTTGTGTCGAAAATTATCAACAAGGAAAGATAAAATCAATTAATTAGCCGGTTGGGTTCGTGATTGTGATTCTTTCTGACTCTGCGGAACCTCGTTCCATTAAGGACTCTTTTTTTTCATTCCACTCTTCATTCTACAATTCTACATAAACTATATAAACTCCCATCCATCCCTATCTAAAATACCAGAGAAAGTGACGCTCATTCATAGCAGTTGGTTTTCTACCTGCCTGGTTTTCTGTCCCTCGTTTATGGAACAACGTACGTTCATGGAAAATTACAGAAGAATGTGAAATAAACAGAAACTGTAACGTCTTTTAAAAGAGGGTAAGACATAGAATATCGTTCGTTATGTAATTACTGTCGATTGTATTCAAAAGACACGGGTTAAACTGGAACTAATGCATCGAAACATTTCCTGATGATCTCTTTTCTATATCGGAATATTTTTCTAGCAATAGAGTGATGGATGATCTGAGAGAGTCAGTTAATTCGATCAGTCATTTAACACCTTTTCTTGACAATTGTATGGTAATTTGTTCTAAGGTTTTATTTTGGCATTGAAAGGGAATTAAAATTGAGGTTTTGTTTTTTATAATTGGTTTTATTCAGAGGGTTTTGAGATGGTTTTAATAAGGGTAATTGAGCTACAGTTTGTTACCGACTGACACCAAAGGACACACAGATCTACTGCAACAAAATGATCTGGAACACTATATTTTTCAAAAACAGATCCGTCTCTTTCTTTTGAACATAATTCAATTGAGTCAATCAATCCAAACGCGTTCTCTTAAATTCATTATTTTTTGGCTCATTTTGATTGGATGGAATATTATATTTAATTATTATTTGTTTGGTTTTTTTAAAGAAATAATTAAATATATAAAAATGAAATTCCATCAACTCTTTTTGAAATTTCAAACTTAAATTTTAAAATATAAAAAAAAATAATTTTATATTATGTTTTGTTTGAATTTGAATCCCTAAAACTTAAACATTATAAAGAAAAAGTGAAAATAGAAATTCTAAATTTTTAATTAAAAAAGAAATTATATTTTATTATATTATTATATTAAATATATAATATTGAAATTTATCTGAAATACCAAAACTTGTTTATTTNTGTTTTGTTTGAATTTGAATTCCTAAAACTTAAACATTATAAAGAAAAAGTGAAAATAGAAATTCTAAATTTTTAATTAAAAAACAAATTATATTTTATTATATTATTATATTAAATATATAATATTGAAATTTATCTGAAATACCAAAACTTGTTTATTTAAAAAAATGGAATCACTAAAACTAAAGCATTACAAAGAAAAAGTAAAAATATTATTTAGAATTAAAATTAGAAAAGGTATTATATTTATTAATTTTAATTCAAAAAAATATTTAAATTTTTCTAAAATTAAAAAAATTAAACATTTTTTAAATGTAAATTGTAAAAATTTAAATAAAAAATAAAATTCTAATTAAATATATACAAATAAAATTTGTTTTTTTCTAAAATTACTATTTTAAAAACTAANGAATTTTTTTTTTTCTAAAATTACTATTTTAAAAACTAAAATAAAAACAAATGCTAAATTTTAAATTTCAAACTCTAACTTAAAGATATTCAAAAACATTAGTTAAGTATTATTTTTAAAAAATCTTTTAAACTTTAAACTCAAATCTTAAAATATTCAACGCATTTTTAATTTTGTATTAGTATTAAATTTGATTCACTAAAACTAAAACAATATAAAGAAAAAGTAAAAACTAAGATTCTAAATGTTCAAATTCAATGTAATTCAAAAAGAAATTAACTTAAGTTTAAAAATATCAAACGAAATTTAATTTTGTATTATTTAAAAAAAAAAATTATTACTATTACTAATAAAAAAAGTTAGATTTTTTGAATTTATATTAAATTGAAATTATTCAACTAAAAAACCAAACATTTAAAAAAAAATAATTGTAAAAGATTAAATAAAAACTCAAATTAAAAATTTTAAAAAAATTGTATGAATTAAACAAAAAAACAAAAAATATACATAAAATTTTAAGATAGCTATATTAAGCTCAGTTGAAAAAAATAATAATAACGGTTTTTTTCTATTTAAATTTTAAAACAAAATTTTATATTTTGAAATTAAAATAAATAGAGTAATATAAAATATATTTTTAAATTTTTTTTTTACTAAAACATTATAAAAAAAATATTATAAATTTAAATTGTCAAAACTGAAATAAAAACCGAATTAAAAGCTGTGTCTTAAATTTCAAACTAAAATTTGAAAATACCCAAACATTTTGATTTTTAATTGAAATTAAATATATGTTTTTCTAAAATCACAAAAATTAAACTCAAATTAAAAAATATATTCAAAAAAATTGATTTAGTATTTAACAGAAAATTTGCTTTGAATTACTCACCAAATTAATTGATTTTTTAGTTTTTTCTAAAGAAANAATATATTTAAAAAAAATGGATTTAGTATTTAAAAACAAAATTTGTTTTGAATTTTACTCACCAAAATTAAAACATTATATAGAAAAAGTAAAAATATAAAATCAAATTTTTGAACTAAAAAAGAAATTATATTTGATTTTTAATTGTTTGATTTTTAAGTTTTTTCTAAAGAAATCATTAAGGTTACAAAAAGTAAACATTTAAAAAAAAAATAAATTGTACGAACTGAAATATAAACAAAAACTAAATTTAAANGGATTCAGTATTTAACAACAAAATTTGTTTTGAATTTACTCACCAAATTAATTGATTTTTTAGTTTTTTCTAAAGAAATAATTAAGGTTATAAAAAGTACACATATAAAAAAAATAAATTGTAAGAACTGAAATATAAACAAAAACTAAATTTAAATTTCAGACTCAAATTAAGAAATTCTNTCAAATTAGAAATACTTTAAAAAAATTTAATTTGGTATTTATTTTATTTTGTTTAAAGTTTACTCACAAAACTAAAACATTATATTTGAATTATATTTAATTGTTCTTTGTTGGATTTTTTAAAGAAGTCATTGACAATGTAGAACTGAAATTATATTTCATACAAGAACTAAATATATTTTTTTAAAAACCAACCAACCAAGCCAAACCAACAGTTGAATTTTTCTAAAATTACAAAAACTAAAATTTGTCTTAAAAATTAAATTGTCAAAACTAAAATAAAAACAAAACTAAAAG
>JXPG01022739.1:0-10425 GCA_001015175.1 Megaselia abdita
TTTTAATGAGAGTTTATTTTTAAATAAAAAACATTAATTTAACATTTTGTTGATTTCTCGAGACAAAGGTAGAAATAATTGAACGTAATTGATTGATTAGTGATTAAATGAATATTGTCAATACATACAATGCACTTAAAACTGACCCATTGAAATTGACGTTGTTTCCAACCAAATGTAAAACAATTCACTTGACAAAATAGACTGAAAAATTAGAACAAAGATAAACAGTTGTTAGAAAGTTCATAGACTTTAAAGTAGAGTTAATTGTTTGCTTGGAAGTGTAGCTATCTTATCTGTTTTACCAATATATACGTCCGTTAGTTCCTAAACAAATGATCTATAAGAAAGCAGCTGTCAATTTACGTCAAGTCAACAAGTGTCAAACACAAACTGAATATTAAATTAGGTATTTAACTCGATTCACCCGATAATTAAATACAAGCCTCTTTTATTGATTAAACTGATCAAACAAATTAAATGGAGTGATTCCTCAGAGCCCAACCCGCTGAGCCTATANCAGCTGTCAATTTACGTCAAGTCAACAAGTGTCAAACACAAACTGAATATTAAATTAGGTATTTAACTCGATTCACCCGATAATTAAATACAAGCCTCTTTTATTGATTAAACTGATCAAACAAATTAAATGGAGTGATTCCTCAGAGCCCAACCCGCTGAGCCTATATATATCCGTTATCCGTTTATCCGTTCTAATCTAAAAATAAATTGAACTGTATGGTTTGAAAATTTTCCTCGAATGCATACGTAAATATTAAATGTTTATTTAAGAAACTAACTAATTGATAAGAAGTGCTCGTTGGCGGCTGATAAATGTATTAGAGAAGGTCGAATATTTTCGTTCCNCATATTTTTTATCCGTTCTAATCTAAAAATAAATTAAACTGTATGGTTTGAAAATTTTCCTCGAATGCATACGTAAATATTAAATGTTTATTTAAGAAACTAACTAATTGATAAGAAGTGCTCGTTGGCGGCTGATAAATGTATTAGAGAAGGTCGAATATTTTCGTTCCACTGTTAATTATAAGAGAGATATGTTGTTTAGTATTAGAGTGAGACAAAAAATAAACATAAATGGTGTGTACGTGATGTGAAGCAGAGGGGCCCATGTCCCGAAAACTTGAGATATGATACTTTTGTAAATTATGTATTTTATTATTGTTTTGTTTATTAATTATCGGTTGAAGATTTTTTTAGTAATTATTTTGGAGTAGAGCTACGTTCCGTAGTATCACTACCGTTTTTTTTTTAATAAAATTAATGATTAAATTGCCTAACTGACAGCCTCTGGCTCTATCCTCACTTTATAATATATTAGGAACCTTAAAAATCAGTTAGTTTTGGGATCTTATCAGTATTTTTAAAACGCGGTATCAAACTTAGTAATCGGATAAGATTTTCTTAACTAAGACCTTTCAAATCCTATCTGACAGTTTTTCACGGGTCAGATAGTCGATCTAAGCGGTCGTTTTTGGATGGTTTAAAAAAATTGAAAGTTTTTTGATGTACATATATTCTTAAGTAGCCATCGAATGTGGAAAACAAAACATCAGATGAACATTTTTGAAGAATGACCCTCCATAGTCCCTTTAAGTATTTTTCTTTATATAGTTTTGTGTATTCCCATATTCTAGTTTTAGATAAATTTTATATTGTTTAGCTATTTTTCACTAGTAAACAAAATACTTATATACTTTTTCTATATTGAAATATCAACAAAATAATTTAAAAAGATAACAATTAAAAGAAAAAAAAATATTTAAAAAAAATTGAGGTAACTTTATTTGTTTCACTTTTTTTCTAGCAAGGTACTTTTGCGGCAAAGGGAACATTTCCCTTTTTATATGTAAAAAAAATTGTATGTAACAAAATTCTCACCCTATTAATGTCATTCTTTCGTTTGAACTCAAGGTCCTATGTTTTCCCTCTTCCTCTGAATAGAGTCAGTGATGAGCTTTCTGCTATTTTAGGGAGTGTATTAGAGGTACCCTTTTATTTTATCATCATCGAAACGACGATGGCGTCTGGTAGTATTTCCGATCCAAACGAAAGAAAATTTCTACGAAAAATCCTGAAGTGTGTACTGAGGATCGAACTCAGAAACGTCAGGCTAGATCTCACAATTATCTTTCAAAAAAAATTATAAAATTCCTAAGGTTAGGATGCTTTTAAAAACCGCATGCTTTTTGTTAGATATGGTGATTTTTTATGTAAATGAATTCTCATTAATGAGTTTTTTGTATTGCTTTGACTGATGCATTTTTTCTTTTAATTATATAAAACGATACATTAAATAAATTTTGAATAAATACCTTTTTAATATAAATGAAGTGAAGGGGGTATAGTTTGGAAAAGTTCATAAAATCAAGAAAATTTAATGCTAATTTGTAATAATTTAAAAAAAAACTAGTTACCAAATAAAAAAAAAAAAGACAAAATTGTGCTAAAATTTAGCAAAAAAAAGTGCTACAAATGTCAATAAAAAATCGAAAAATATCAGCACTTTGTGTTGATATTCATCCATTTTTTGTACATTTAAATAATGATAAAAATCAGCTCTCTTGTGTTAAAAAATCTGCTCTGGGTGAAGAGAAGAATACTGTAATTACTTAGTGATGAGCTAGTCCAATAGTTATTGAATACTCTCCACAGTTACAGTGGGTGTTAAATAAATTTTGAAATTTTCTAATTTTAACATAAAGTTTAAAATTCTATCAATATTCTAATTGACAATTAATTGATTTTCTACCTATATTTTTGAATGAAATCTCGAAAAAGAATATATATAATTTATTCAAACAACATGTTCTTTATCGTATAGCGAATAACCGTAGACAGTTAATTCTTTGAAAATAAGGAAGTCTTTAGAAACAATGTAAACAATGAAAAAACGACACGACCTACTCAAATCTGTTTGAGAGAAAAAAAGCTCGTACAGTGGGCAGCGTTCTAAAAATAGATTCATGAATTTGATTGTTTTAGCTGTTGTTGTAGGTCATAGACACGATAAAATGCGCAATTGCACAAACCACCCAAGAACAAACGAACCCCAATAATAGTAAAAAATGTGCGCACAATATTTTTCTGGAGATTCACAATAAAACCGCACTTAATATATTTTTGATTGTGAAAAAAATTTACCTTGAACCTTACTATAAGGGTCCTTTTGAATGGGACTCTTATAACTTTCCAACGTTCCATATGGAAATTGCTCGTAATCCCGGAAATACGAACTCCTCATTGAGTTGTAAACCGTGTCGGTGCTAAACATTCCACAAACATCCATTGTTGTTTTCTTTGTAGGACACAAGTTTACGTTTTTTTTAAATATTCAAAAACAATTTCTTTTTTTTTTAAAGAAAGAAGGAGTTTTAAATTTATTTTTTAGATTGTTTTCAAAAAGAAAATCGGTTTAATTTATAAATGAACACAAAACTAATTTTACAAAACAGACGAACCGAAATTTTTAAAGAGATGTGCTTCTGTTGAGGTTTCAATCGAAACTGAAAGCAAAGAGTGAACAATTGCGCTCTTTTTTATTCCTACAGGTTTTATGTGTCGGTTTCGGTTGGGAAAACAACCATTCTCTACAACAGAAACAAGTTTTTTATTTCGCTCACACATCAACATCTTACAATCGAATCGGCGTTGGTGAGTTATTCGCGTATTTGTTATGAAAGGTGGATGTTTGTAATGTGTCTGTCTCTCAATAATTGATATTATGTGTATTACAAGCAGCACAAGTTTTTGCGAATATTTTTATTAGAACGTCTTTTTGTTTTAATATTTGTTTTTATAAAAAATATGAATGAGAAATAAGTTTTGTAGTTGATGTTTTTTTATTTGTTGTTTTATTTTTTAAATTAAGTTTTGTTTTTAAATAGAGGCAAGTGGAACATCTTTTGTACAATATTTGTTAATTAATCAAAATTCCAAATTTATTTTTTTTATTAAAATACTAAAATGGATTTTAAAAATAAAGTAAAAAAAGTGTACTTGTTTTTTTCCTTAAATTTGTTAATGAATGTTAAATTAGTTTAACTTTTAAATATTAATTTCCATTTAGTAATTTTTGTATTTATTATTTTAGATTTGTATTATTTAGTATTTCAGTGTTTTTTTTTATAAAGGGTATTACTTTTGATCATCTTCCATTTTGAAAAATAGGAAAAATTCTTAAAATTGTATAAAAAACATAATTTAAAACCCTCCATTAATGAATTTTTGGATTCAAAACAAATTAACAAAGTGTTTTCATAACATAAACAAAATACTGAGATTCCCAAATTGTTATTGTGGAAATTTTTAAACACACTGATATGTAGCAAACATTTAATTTGCGGCTCTCTTTAGTATTTAAAAAAACACTCTACATAAAAAAGTTTATTATTCAAAATAAACTCTCATTAAAAAACTATACGTTATTAAAAAAAAAAACCTTTTATTTTATATATTTTCAAAAAAATAATATAGTTTTCAAAATAAAAATTATTATAATTTAAATATTTTTAAAATTCAAAAAATTAAATTAATAATTTATTTAATTCCAAAGGCAAATTTAAAATAGTAAAATAGTATTGCAGTATTGAAAAAAAAATATTCACCCAAAATTTCTCTATACTGATATACTGTGAATTTGAAGTCCCTAGCTAAGGCCGTTCTGAAGTTACTCACAAAAATAAAAGTCCGCCGATGACAAAGATATAAATATATATATAAATAAATATACAAGTCTAATTCAATAAAAGTTTTTAATGAATTTTTCCACAATTTTTTTTAATTTTTTACGCAGTTTTTACGGTTTAAATTAAATTAAATTTTTCTTTACGTCTGACTATCTCGTCTCTTTTTACTTTACCAAACAATTATTTATAACATTTCAATTTAACACCATCAGGTGGCGCTAGTGATGAAATTTGGAAGATTTTCTTACATTTCTGTTAAAAAAATCCTAACCGATTTTCACATTTGATATCTCGTGTTGAAGGTTATGATGAGGTCTTCAAAACCCCAATCCAAAATTTAAAAACACATGGGCGTAAGAAGAGCATTAAAGCAAATTAGTTCTTAGTAAGCTTTTGATAAGCGTTGATTTTGAATTTGAACGTAAACAATCATAAAAACTGATGACTATCCTGCTGAAATAAAAAATAGATAAATAGGCGCTTGAAGCATATGCTCCAACATGCACATACTTGGAAGAACAGATTGAAACGTTTTATGAAGATCTGGATGAAACCTTAATACATTGTAATACCGAGTTTTGGTAATCGTAATGTGAGAGTATGTGGCAACAAAGACTAATATCACGCAACTCTTTATTCAAGAAACGACCATCAAAGCAATGAACTTTGAAAATGTCAAATGATAATAAAATTAACAACAAATTCCAAACAAAAGAAAAGCAAAAAAGAAGTATTGTTCAGGGTATAGATGTATTAAATAACTTCAGCTTCAACTCTAATCATCGTCTTGTTAGAGGTAAATTCCAAATAAATCACAAAACACGACAAATCTATCGAAATAAAACTCACCTTCCATCTTCGATTCCAGAAGAAGCTATTGGAATTTTTTCTCTAAATCTACAGCAGAGTTTCATTATAATTAGAGATCTTGAAGGCGATGTTCAGAAAGCATATGATAGAATCGAAATTCAGTAGAAAATAGCAGCATCTTCACATATTCTTCAAGTATCTCCTAAAAAAGATCAAAATTTGTTTAATGTCACCAAGGAATTAATCAAAAAAAGAGACAGGTAAATGCAAAATCCACGAAGACATCAAGAGAAAAAATCGGGTTTATTCAACTGATCCCGAACTGAAAATTGGACACCATGTAATCTATCTGATGAAGAAGTACCCGATTTTTTACAATCTGAGATTATTAGTGCGATCAAGTCATTAGAAAACGAGAAAAGTGGTTGGAGCAATGGGATTTGAGCATTTAAAATTTGGAATAAATGCTCTGGCCAAATGGATAACCCCTATTTTCAACAGAATTTTAAGAGAGAAAGTCGTTCCTAAACAGTTATGGGTACTTGGGCCAAACCGTATCCTCCATGAAAAATTATGATGAAATAAACAGAAGGATACCAAACCTAGGCCAAACCGTATCCTTCGTAAAAAATGATGATGATAAAAAACAGAAGGATCACGAGTGCTTTGAAAAAAATTTGGTCATTCAAGGAACTATTTGGCTTGGATCTTCCGCAANTGGAGCAATGGGATTTGAGCATTTAAAATTTGGAATAAATGCTCTGGCCAAATGGATAACCCCTATTTTCAACAGAATTTTAAGAGAGAAAAAAAAAAATTTGGTCACTCAAGGAACTATTTGGCTTGGATCTTCCGCAAGAAACACGGAAATTAATTTCTTAATCATTATTAAGAAAACTTATTGTGTGTCAAAGATCGATGGAAAGAGCACTGTTGAAAATCTCTAGATTGAACCGTATAAGAACAAGTTACGAAGATACGAAGGATAACTAGTTTCACAGATGTCATTGAGAGAGTAAAATCACTTAAATTGTCCCATATATAGACTGGAATATAGATGAACAAGAATAATAACCGAGTGGACAATATCAGAAGCATCGTCAGAAGAGTAGGGAGACAACCAATTCCTTTGAATGGAAAAATTGGAAACCACAATTTCACGTTTCAATGTCGGACAGCGAACGAATGAAAGCAGAATGTTTCTGCCTAACTTTTACAACGTCCTTAAGATCAGTGTCCTGAGCACACAATATTCAGAACTAATACCTTTCCTTAAGAGGTTTCTGCCAGCCGACGCTTTCTTATCAAAAGACGCTAATATATGTTTACTCTTTCTCTCTACTTTACTCTTTCTCCGTGAGCACGTTAAAGTCGCCTTGAAAGACGGTGTAGAAGTCAGGTAGCCTAAACCACCTATTGAAGTTAGAGTCATGATCATTGAAGTGGATTATCACTGTTCCAGAAAGCTTTATTAGGTCACCTTGTGGCTTTTTAGAAAAGCGATACTTTCCACGCATAATCCAGGTAACCCGTTTTTATCCTAAGTACATTTTGAAATGATCGTATGGCTCAGAACTACAAATTGATAAAAGCTGATGGATCCGTATGCAATTGATAACTGGTATTGAATTTTTGAAAATCATAAGAAATGAGCTGATAACACAATTGTTATACATATTCAAATATGTATATCATTGAACACAATGAAGATAAGGTATTTTGAACCTTTTCATGTTCTGTATAAATGCAATTTCTGCACCCCTATGTAAATTCCAGAACAACTCATGAATTGCTTATTGCGCCTTTATCTCAAAATATTTGTTTGTTATTAAAAATGTAAATATTTTGTTAAAGATGGCAAGATAAGTTTAACAATGTTTCAGTTTACAGATTTTATTTGGAACAACTGGACTTTATTTTTAGAAAGATTGTTCAATTATTGATAATCATTTTAATCTTGGTAACTGAATCATTCAAATTAATTGTTCCTGTACTTTTAATTGAAATTTAAAGATTGTACAAGATTTCACTGTTTACATTATACTTTCCATACTGCTGACCTTGACAGCATTTTGCTTGCGCTCGAGATGTAATATATAAATTAAATCCGTATAAATGTAGAACTTGGAGTGGTTACGAAAGAAAAAAAGCGTGTAGAACAGTATTTATTTCAAGATTATATGATTTCTGTTGAAATGAAGAGAGTTAAATGTAAATGGTAGATACTTTAATAAAAATAACTTTCTTATACACTTTTCTCTTAACATACTTTATTCCATTACTTCATTGAAGTGGCGGAATATCTATTGAAGTGTTCGTGAAATATTAAGTGTTGACCACTATTTCAAAAATATTATTATAAAGTAAAAAATAGATTGCGACCTTCGTATTACGCTACTCTCCTGGAACTCGTGCTTAGACTAAATACTTTTGGAGATAACCAACTACGTAAAGCTAAACTAGAACTGTTTAACAATTGAGCTGTGCACAGATTGTTTGGATTTTGTTTGCTTTAGAAACAACTACAGTGTTAACATGTTAAAGAACTTGTAAGACATGTGTAATTTTTATTCATACATTATATACTTTACATTTTAAAAAGGGTAAAATTCACTTCACTGCTAAAAATGCCAGAGTGAAATCGAAATCGCGGTCAAACGAGAACTTTTTTGGAAAAAATACATGGAGACATAAGTATTTCATTCATTGTGTTTTGAGAAATCTGTCTTATCATTGTGCTTTAGAAACTAAAGAGTCTTGCTGTAACGTTTGTTTCGATTCACACTTAAAAGCATTAACAACAACACTATTTCATACATTGCTTCTTTTTTAAATGAATTCAGCAATTTGTTATATAATAATTTATACGGCAGCAATTGAAAAAGTATATACTATAACTTTTTTGGAATTTCCATTTCCCGAAAAACTTCAAAACAATATTTGTTTGCTAAAATAAGACATCCTCATTCTATATAAGGATGAATAATTAAAGGTTTCCGGTTACATTCCTTAAAACTGTCCAATGATACTCATGCTCCTAAATACAAACACTTTCAAAAACGCTAAAAATAGTAAAAAGCTGAATTTAATTTCGTAATTTCATCAATAACGTAACGTAAGGCTTCATGCAATGGTAAAAAAAACTGCCTATAGTGTATTCCAAAAAAATGATAAGCAAAATGTAGATTTCTATCCATTTTCTACATATTTTATTTTACTTTTGTCTTTATTTGTATTGTGTTACTGAGATATAATTTATTTTCCGAGTTTCAAAACTTATTCCTATTGTAAAAATGTTAAGAAAATTAAACACATATTTCCTGATTCCTTTCAAAATTCTACTGGATATTTAATAAAAGAATTTATATAGAAGATTATTAACTTTATATTATTTACTTTTTACTGTATATTTTTATTTGATTTGTCTAACTATTGTATGGTGTTTATTGCTTGGTGTGCTAAAGGATTGTTTCACGCTTTTAATAATTTCATGAAACTTAAAACCAATTCCCATTCCAAAATTTCAAGACGGAAAGGTCAAGGAAAGTTACAAAATGCAATTTTGTAATAGTTAAACTTTACAAAAGAAGCCTATGTTTTCTATTCTCCACACAAAATAAAAACATCTATCATTGAGCGATTTTCATTGAAAAAGTCAAATTTTTGACTCATTGAAAGTCCAATCTCTCGTTCATGACAAAAATCAGATACGAATAATTCAAAAAGGTGGCTTTGGAAATATTTTGCAGTGAATGTAACGTAAGCATTCAATACCATAATAAATACTTACAATAACTAAGAAATAGTAAAACGCTGAGCTTTATTGCATTATTATATCAAAAACTTTACGTAAAACCTTCACGTAGCGTTACGAAAAGTAGCTTACGACCTATTTCAATAAACCTGCGAACCAAAAGCTGCTTTTCTATATCAGCTCTTTAGTTTTCCCATTCCTCTGAATAGAGTCAATTATGAGCTGTATGCTATTTTAACGAGTGCATTAGAAGTACCCTTTTATTTCATCAACATCGAATTGACGAGGGAGGCGCCAGGTGGTCTCCGACTAGCACGAAAGAAAAAATGTAACGTGTGAACTGATGATCGAATTCAGAATAGACAGAAGACGAATATACTGTTTATTCTTAAATAGGCTCTTTAAGAACAAAGTATTGTTTCAAATTAAATTATTAAAATAAAACAAAAATAAAGAAAAAAAGGAATACAATATAGAAAATATTGAATTTTTATTGCATTTTGAAAATATTTGAAAGTATAGTGACCAATTCCTTGATTTGTCAGACTCTCAGAAAAATTCTATTATAGTGTAATTCTTGACATAGTCTTTGTTAACTAATTGGTTGCATGTTTGCACATCGTGTTCAGTCTATTGTGTTTTACTATGCATTATTTCTGATAACGAATTAAAGAAAATTTATTTATTGATTCGGGTCTTTCTGACTTGAAACAAAAAAGATTTACCTCTCATAAATTGTTGATGTAGGTTCTATTGACTTTGTTCTTTGTTTTATTATGGTGTCTATGATCAGGGTTCTTGGAAAACTACTTTTTTCATGTTATTTTGTATCTTATTACATACAATAGTGTTATTAAATAATATACACCTATAAGCTTTCAGGAAATAATTTATAGCTTTGAACAATTATTCGTTGGCCTGGGTTGACGACCTATCTATCTATATTATAAAAATTTATATATCTATATTATAAAAATCAGTTTTGTATGTTTGTNTTATTACATACAATAGTGTTATTAAATAATATACACCTATTTAGATAAGCTTTCAGGAAATAATTTATAGCTTTGAACAATTATTCGTTGGCCTGGGTTGACGACCTATCTATCTATATTATAAAAATTTATATATCTATATTATAAAAATCAGTTT
>JXPG01022755.1:1541-12048 GCA_001015175.1 Megaselia abdita
CTACTAAACAGAATCTAAGCATTACTTAAACACAAAATTACCAAAAAATCAAACAATTTTTTATTTAGCCACATTATGCATAGAAGAGCTCTCTGAAAGCTCTTATATTGGTTTTCTATGCAGATGGCTTGAATTTCCAGCTATTTTAGTAAAGGCTTACTAAATGTGGACAAGAGCCTTCGGTTCTACGTGGGGATTTAGTTGTTCAAAATTTTGTTTGAAAACGTTTATGGACGGACGAAAAGAAAAAAATCCATAAAGATCGTTCTGAGTACATAAATCCTGGAAATTAAAAAAAAACATTTGGGACATCGTTTATCTGATACCAATGCCAGTATTTTTAGAATTTAGAACTTATTCCCATCATAGAAATCAATTCCACCTATATTTTCTGAATCCCTTCAAAATTACCCATCCAAAATTTTAAATACGAAAAAAAACTAACAATTCGCCCACGGAACAATTTCTTAAAATGCAAAAATCTATTCCCATTTCATGAAACTAAAAATCCATTCCCACCAAAGAAAACAACCCTCGATATCCACAAATTCCCGCGGACGGCGCCACAAGTCAAAGCAAAATAAATAAAAATCTATAGATGTCGCGCCAGTAGAGTTGTGAAGTTCGAACGAGTTTTTTGTGTGTGCGGAAGTTTAGATTATAAGAATTTTGTTAAATAGTGCTTTATTCTAAGATTAAGGTTCTAGAACCCCGTGAAAGTAGTGTTTTAGTTTAAAAAAATCGACAAGAAAAAAGTGTAAACAAAAAACAACCAATCGATATTTTGGAAAATCTAGAAAAAAAAAAATCTGTAGAAAAATCGATCAAATTTTTGGAGATGTAAATTAAAAGATTATTGGCAATTAGAAATAAGTTTAGGTGAGTCAAAAGGTTTTAAACTTGTACTTTGCTCCGTATAAAATACATTTGTCAAGTTTTTTACTCTCCGATTCTGATTATACAGTTCACGGGACGACGCGTTTCTTAAAGAGGAATTCCTAAGAAATTTAAATAAAAAGCAAAGAAGCCAGCCCGGCCGGCGTTTTAAGTGGAAGTAAATCGTAAAAAAAGACAGCAAGGTCAACAAAACACACTCGACTCGGCTATTTCAATGTCTCTTTCGTCTATAGAAAGAAAATTATGCATCTTAAGGGCCAAAGACATTGTTCTTTGGGTATTTTTAGAATTCTTTTCAAGAATTTTCTCTGTCTTAGAAGTGCGAAGTTTTAGTGATCTCAGAATCCGAAACCTCTACAATGTCAAGGTCGTGGCTGGCTCCTCAATCGCCACACGCATCCCATTAATCTGCCTCTGGCCGTGTATTCAATGCATCCGGACGGACAGACTCTTGAAGAACAAGCGGTTATTTTTAGAAATTCACGTCAGTTGGCGTTTAGCTCGAGGGTGATCCAAGTGGTTTTTGCCTCGAAATTTCTCTCTTGTGAAAAGTGATTCAATATTATAGGATAAGAAATTTTATAATAGGATAATGAATCGATGATCGTGAAATTACACGTGTTTTCAACAGATTAAAAACCAGAATTCCTAGTGATTAAATAAAATAGAACTAGAAAACGCAAAACAAAATACTTATTTCAATTAACTCACTTAAATCAACTCATTGTCTTGTCTGACTAATAAAATTCTTTCAGTTGACCTATTGACTTCAATAGAAATTGACATGGCTAGCCTGGGCTTCTACAGTCAGTACTGGTTATTTAATGGCTTTAATTGATAATTGTTGTTCTAAAGTCTTGGAGATAATTTGGAAGAGGTTATCAGGAATGATTTGTTAAATTAATGAATAATTGATTCCTTTGGTTTAATAGGAATTAAGTTAGAGATCATCATAGTCTCTTGAATATTGTGTACGAGATTTGATGAGATTTAGTGGAAAATACTTAAATCCACCGAGTCTTAAAAATGTGTATACAATTTGTTATAGTTTTTCAATTGCTTTAAAAATTTCCTTGATTTTGACGATTTTATATAGATGAATTTGTAACGATTTTGCTGATGATTCAGAGATTTTGAAAGTGTTGATATTCTAAAGTTGTTCTTTCTTACAAATCTTTACTCCTCTATTTTGCCTGAAATTTGCAGTATAAAAGATGGATCAAATACAGATACTGACCCGACTGAGACTCTCTGACATGACTTACAACCACAAAAATATTAGAACCAAAAGAGTCATCAGCTCATAATAATTCTAGAAATTTTAAAATGATACCTTGAAGTTTTTCTAGAATCTAGCAAAGAAAGACCCCGAGGACTCGTCTAGATAACATATGTTTCTAAGATTTTGTAAGGATTTTGGGGGTCTTGATGATTTCGTTTATATATTGGAGATTTTTAAAGGTTATATCTTTCAAAATCAACCAACGAAGAACATTTGTTTCTTGAAATTTATCATTACATTGGGACTAACTAAACATTTGTTGAAGAGTGAAAGGACAACCTTTATTTTGATTCCCAAACTCAACAAACATTCATCCTCTGTAAAATTATAGAAGAAATTGTCAATAACAGACTAATTTCATTGTTGAACTTCATGAAAAAATAAAGTCTTGGAATATGAAATAATGAAAAGTTTTGACAAACAAAACAATAAACATTCGCAGTATTTTTCAAAATCAAAGACTTTGGAAAACTTATGGGATTTAATGAATAATTTCTATTCTTTTTTAAACTGTATTGATCTTGTATTATTTTAGAGATTAATAAAAAAAATATATTGTGCTATTAACTAATACTACAACTTGGGACTTATTTTTCTAGAACACTATTTAGTTTCTATTAACAAAAATGGAAAACAAAACAAAAATATATAAAAATAAATTAAATAATTATAATGTATGTTATTTTGTTTAGTTAATATATTCTACATAAGAAAAAATCAAAATTTAGTGTGTAAAATTAAACAAACAAAAAAGTAGATGAGAATTGATCTTAAGAACGAAATTCAAAACTATAAAAACAAAATTCATATTTAGTACGTTTTTTGCTGAAAAATTGAATTTAAAAATAAAACAAGACTAAATGAGAACGGTGAGCATCAAACCTCCGCCTCTTTACTGAGTGACTTATATGATATCACTTAACCATAATTATAATTAACTTTTGGTTTTTAACAAAAATCAACTAAAATTCATAAAAATACATTGTTTGAATTATGAATTTAAGTGTAAAAAAAATCTGAAATCGCAACATTCATAAATCTCTGAATTTGTTATTCATAAAAAGTCTATTATTTTATTGCCTTTTTTTTTTTNTCACTTGACCATTTACTTTTTGTTTTTAACTTAAATCAACTAATATTCTTAAAAATACATTGTGTGAGTTATGATTCTTAGTGGTAAAATGTCTAAATTCATAAATCTCTGAATTTGTTATTCATAAAAAGTATATCATTGCGATGCCTTTTTTTTTAATATGAATAAATTTAATTCAATACTTTAAAGTGTTTTTTTCTTTTATGTATTTTATGTAAAATCCAATGCTCTTGAGAATATCAAAACAAANCCAATACTAAGTGTTTTTTTCTTTTTTTCTTTTTGAGAATATCAAGGCAAAACAACCTTCTTAAGATATGAAAGTTTTTTGTTAAAATTTGTGTTTAATCTATTATAATTTAACGTTGTAGTTTGAAACGTTTATTTCAATTATTTAGTTATATTTAACAGTGGTTTTTAATTAGACAGCACAATTTTTACAGAAGTTGACAACTTCAATTTTAACATATATTTTAAATTAAATGTTAAAAAAAAAGTTCAAATTAGAAAATGAAATGAATATTATTAAGAAAGATTTCGCTAAAAACTACAGATTGGTGGGTTTTTGTAAAGAGCATTGGGATTTTTAAGCAGTCTTGGGATTTTGATTTATGTGCGTTTGCGTTTTACAATATTTTAAGGATTAAAGATGAGATCTTAATGATTTAGTTTTTATTTCAGAGATTTTAAAAAGGTTTTGGATAATTGTATAAATATTTTGGCCGAAGCTGTACAAGATTCAAACGAAAAACATTTGTTACTTGATTTTTATAATTAAATTAGAACTAACAAAACATTTCCCTTAGAGTAGAAGAAGGACACTGTTTTATATTCCCAAACCCAACAAAGATACTTTGAATATATCAAATTATCGACCACGATTTTTCAGAGGCCTATTGGTAATTCGTCTCCAGGTCTTGTGTTGCAGTTGTTCAGTTGCTAATGTCGTTTGTGGTATTCGTCGTGTCTACAGAATGAAGCCACATGAGTCTTTGTTGGCCTGGTCTTCTTTTTAAAACAGTCGGTATTGTCTTCGGGATTACATTCTCCCAGCAATCGAACTTGTTGTCTCAGTACTTTGGAAACTACGTTTCTGCCCTTGAGCATTTGGTAGATCTCCGTATTATACCTACTTCGGCACTCGCTTTCATCACACACAGGTCCATATAACATTCTAAGAACTTTTCTCTCAAATATTGGTTATCCTTGATAAGTAAAAATCGGTTTAAATGTTTTTCTTTAGAGTATGAAATCAAACAACGCTTTCAAAATAGGAAAGTTTTAATACTTCAGAATTGCAATTTTTGTTTTCTTTTTAAATTAAGTTGAAGACTAATCAACAAATGAAAGACTCCTGCTTAATACACAATCTGCAATGCTTACCCACAAAGAAAAGAGGAGAGGAAGAACTTACCAATACTTTATTTATTCAACAATGACAATTACAAAACTACATTTCAATGATTCTTTATGTTTTTGTTGATTTGTTAGAAAACTTATATTTACTTATTAATTCTATTTATTTTAATGAATAGACATTTAAAATTTACTAAAGAGTGTGCATAGTAAAAAAATGTAACATTTAAAAGTATTCTTAAAAGTTCACATTTGAATTAAAAATTAAATGCTCAAAAAAAGTCCAAAAAATACACAGTAAAGCTCTTAACTTAGACAATTGATCGTCTATAATTGCTTTCATAATCTTATAAAAAAAAAAGATTTTAATTTTGTAGGGAAATATTTATTTGAAAACTAAAGTTTTTGTGAGAAATTTAGGGAATTTGTGAATGAATAGCCTTAGATTTTTAAGAAAGTCTTTGAATTTTGGAATTTTACAGGTTTTTTTTTCAGAATTCCTACTAAAAACCCTAGTGGTTTCTCCCTCGACAGAAATGGTCTCAAAAAACTAATATAAACATATCTTGACAAAAGACTAACGCTGTTATATTCACAAAATGACGCCAATAGTTTAGTAAACCTACAACCCTTGAAGTTAATAGCTGCTTTTATTTCGAAATACAAATTAATTTTAAAATCATTGTTAAATATTGATGATAATATTGAATGTAAAAAAAATATTTTTGAAAAAACTAAAAAACCAAAATGTTTAGAACCACTTACAATAGAATATTACACATATTAACAAAATATCAAATACATCAAAATGTGAGCCATAAATTAAACTTTAATCTGAACTCACACAAATTTTGAGAAACAAGAAAATATAGACTGCCTGAATTATGATCCTGCAAATAAAGCCCAAAGGAATCAGGGCCCAAACATTACAAAGGATCTTTCAGTCTTAAGTAGTGTCATTAACTCTTACAAAATTATATGTAAATTAAAATAATCGTTCTTTTTGTCATCGGTTTTTATTACGTAATATTACATATTTCTAATTAGAAACTAAACATAATTCAATTCGTTGTTGCATAACATTATGTTGAGGTAGAAAACCCATTTTTTTTGTAATTTCCCTCTATAAAAAACAAAAAGACTAAACATTCATAAATTTAAAACAAAAGCTTTATCATATATGACTTAATATTTGATTGCCCTTACAAATCTGGTAAGATCTGCTTTTTTTATATGCTTAAATTGTCTTTGGGAAATGCCTTCAAAATAAGCTCAAACCACAGAGGCTCCAGCAGATGAGTTAATATGTCTCTCATATTTTGTAAAAGATTTTGTAATGCATTTTTGATGATTTTGTATGGTTTTTGAAAATTTTGTACGAAATGTAACGCCATGAAATTCAAAGGTAACAATCCTCATACAAACTTTTTGGTCAAAAAAAATCATTAATAGAGCTGATTGTATTACAAAAAGAAGTCTAACATTAAGCTATGTCAAAACATTATTTTTGAAAGAAGCCCAAATACCATAATGTTCATGAATGCTCAGAAGTTCTTAAAATTGTACTTATATTTACAAATTGTCAAATATAAGAAAATCAAAATGTGAGAAAGAAATAAAGCATTAATCTGAATTCATTAAATTTTAAGAAGGAAAAACATATAATTCACGTTATTGAATTAAAAAAACAATTTAAAATGTTGATTTGATTTAAGAACGAAATGTGAACTGTGATACTGTTTTTGTAGATTAGATTTTTTAAACAAGTCATTATATAATTTAAAAAGAGTCAATTACATTTTTTTAATTATAATAATAATACAAATATAATTAAATAATACATTTTCACTAGTTTGATTTCAATTAATTAATAATAAAAAAATACTTTTGTGAAATCAATGCAACATTTTTGTTTGACAACAAAGAAATTCAAATCCTTAAAAAATATTAAAATTGTTGGGAAGTCTTGTTTCATCAAATTTATGAATCTGCCTTCAATGTCTCCAACAGCAATGTATCCACCATAGTCCAAAGTGAGCTGACAAATCTTTAGAAAACTGAAAAACTGATTGGTAATATCGAACATTAAAAGCATAATCAAAAAGTTTTAATTGAGCTCTACTATACCCGAAGAACATCCTTTGAAAAATGTTTAAATATCATAATCAAAAAGTTTTAATTGAGCTCTAATATAAATTAATTTGAAATTACTCGGAAATAGTTGGTATATGATCGTGTTATCAGAGGGTTAAGATGTTGTTAGTGTCTTAGATGATTTTCCACTCTTACTATTTTGAGTTCGATCTTCAGTACACACGACATAATTTTTCTTGAGATGTTTTCCTTCACGTTAGTCCGAGATACTTTGAGGTTAATGAAATAAAAGGGTACCTCTAATACGCTCGTTAAAATGGCAGACAGTTCATCACTTACTCTATTCAGAGGAAGAAGGAGAACTAAAGCACACTAAAGAATGTAGAAAAGCAGTTGCTAATTACGTATGAGGCATATGCTACTGCTATAGCTTGAATGACCTATGGCTCGTGGTGTGATTAATTTTTTTTTACAAAAAAACAGAATCATAAAACTGTTCAACAAAGCCAAAGTAATACAGAACAAATGCCTTCATCGGTAATCCTTGAAATATAAGAACTAATTGAATAATCAAAGAAACTAGACTATTTAAATGTGTATATTGGGATAATAATGTTTAGTCGATGGAATAAGGATATTCCGAAATCCCTTCTTAATAACATATACATATTTGTTAGAAAAGGAAGAATTATGGGATCCTTTCTGCTTTCATCTACAAGTTAGGATTTTATTATCAGAAAAATATTCGTAAATTCAAAATTCTATTATAATATAATTTAATGTATTATATTTGAATTTTGATTTTAGTTTAAAAGCTTATAGAACCTATGTTTCTTTGAAAAATATAATTTATGTTCTGTTTCCAAAGAGAGCACAAAAATGAAACACCCTACTCCAAACATATAGAAGCTNGTGATTTTAGCTTAAAAGCTTATACAACCTATGTTTCTTTGAAAAACATGAAACACCCTACTCCAAACATATAGAAGCTATTAAATACATCTATTAAATGTTCAAGTTGATGTCGTTCATGTTCACTACGATTATGGAAACTTTTTTCTTCTCTAATTTCTTTAATAATAATAAGTTCATTCCAACTATGATTAGATTGTAGGTAGTTAAGTCATGGTATCAGTTCGTTACGTAGGTTTGTTTGTTTATCAGTCGCAATGATACTTATCTTTTTCCTGGGAAACTATCACATTTTAAATTTTATAATGAATATATTTTTTGTGTTTATTTTAGTATTACAATTAATTTAACATTTTGACCTGAGATTATTAGATGGTCATTAGAAATCTTTACGACAACACATGTGGTCTTATTGTGTCAATGGAAGTTTAATTGCCCGCATTTATGTATCATTGAAGGGTGTTGTATTACTAATTGCTTCTAAAGCGATGTTTAATTATTGAGATTTATGGGAAACATGTAATTAGAAATGTATACTACTCTCCCTTCAGTTAAAGTCACTTCCTACCAATTATCAAATTGAATAAAAAATACAAGGTATTCGAAATCAAGCCTGTCACTCCATTATTCAGTTAACAAACAACAAACAATTAGAATATCGTTGTGAGCTAATAAGAAAGTTAACCCTTTCATTTGCATTTACAAAAAATCAAACAAATTATCGCTCTCTCCCACTGTATCTAGACAATTTAATGGAAAAGTTGAAAGGGGGAGAACATCGAAAGACACTGATTTCCATGGAATTGATTAGATTTGCATTATGCAATGTTGTTATGGAGAACTTTGACTTTTGTGGACTTATTGTTTTGTCTTGGCTAAAAAGTAATGGTTTTGAATATTTATTTTTCTATATAATTTCTATTTCTTTTTAATAATTTTTAAGGTATCTTTGTATGTTTAGTTTAAAGCCTATTTCAAAAGAAATACTTAAAACCAGTGAGTGCTACTCCTACCGTTCCAACAAATTGTATTCGTGAAACAATGAAAATGAATGAATGTACCCAATCGTACTTGAAAGCATTACAACCAACAGACGTTATCTAGAGTTGGTTATTAACTTAATAATTTTGCACCTAAATTTACTATTTCCTTAGGAATATCGCGTCGCGTCGGTTAGAACGTTTGCGACTGATAAGTTGTTTAGGTGGGGTTTTTAGAAAATATTTTTTGACTAATATTTCTGAAATGACGTTGTGTGACCAGGTTTATTCACCTGTCGCGTCAACTTCGTTGATAAAACTTTACCTTTTCATTTGGGTATTCTGACGTTTTTAATGACTACTGAAAAGAGTCATAGTAAAACATAATATGATAATTTTTAAATTAGAAATTCCAGGGTATTAAACAAAATTAGTTCGATTTTAGAAAATGATTTATTAGTCTCGGACTCTGGTGCTTACTGATATGGCCTTCTCTTATGTGACCACTTGACTAATTTCAACTTTTTTATGACGTTGAAACTTTGACGTTGATTCACCTGTCGACTGCTCTGAATGGGATTTTTACTTTTCAGTTGGAATTCCCCTGTGACTGTTTTGTTGACATTGTATTTTTTTTTCCTAGAATTGGAGTTAAAAATAATGCATGATAAAATGTGTTTGAATATAAGTTATTTTGTAATATTTTTCTTTTGAGGCATATATTAACAATAGATTTGTCTCATCTTTATCAAAGCATAGGGTACTTTTCGTAACGTTACTTGAAGTTTTACTTTACGTTCTGATCATAAACGTAAGGTAATGTCTGAAGCTTTATAGCTTTTTTGCGTTGGAAGCATATGCAGTATTTGTATCGATGGACGGGGAATCTTGAGGGCTATAGATAATAATCAGCTATCTCTGTCTGTTTCTCAGAAGAAACAAATACCCACAATAATTATAAAACAAAATATATGAAAATAATATAACAATATAAAAATAAATAATAAAACATTTAAAATTTAAGCAAAAACTTAAATTCCTTCTTTAGCTTTAAATAAACAACAAATTAATAATTAAAAAATATATATTTTTACAATCAAGAAGAATCAATCAATAAATACCCCACAGTAATAAACTAATAGTAATCAAACATAAGCATAATAAAAAATAATTTAAAAATTTTATAAATTTTAAAAATATAAAATAATTTTATAAATTCCAGAAATATATCCCCAAAATTTAAACAAAATTTATATTTAACAAAAATACAGAGAGAGTGATATAAACCAAAATGTAATAAAATATACAATTATATTAAGGCAATGGAAATAAATACAAAACAAAAAATATTAAACAAAATTAATAAACAAAAAATAACATTTCAAAGAGGATAGTTTTTTAAGTCCCAGAAAAAAGAAAGCGTAAAAAATAAATAATATAAATATATTTTTAAAACATATATAAATATTTAAAATAATTTACAATAATGAAAGAAAAGAAACATTTCATTAAAAACAAATATTTTACGAAATGTGTACCCTACATATTGTTATGTACTGCAGTAGGACATATTTAAAATGTAATATTTTTTGTACATATTTAGTTTGATGAAGATCATACACATACGAAATAAGTGTGAATCACATTTTAATGATCAAGAAAATACATATTGTTTTAAGTGGGTTACATATTTTATTTGTATAGCGCATATTCTGTTCATGCTGCACACATTTTATTTATAAAAAAATACACATTTTAATTGTTGTCAACATTCTACATATTGCAATGAGTAACTCACACATTAACACTACAGCCTGGCAAGCTTGAAGCTATAACAGCTGAGCTGAAAAGGTATGATGGTGAAAGGTAAGATGGATATAACAGCTATCCAAG